>OMKZ01055446.1:16590-38434 GCA_900302535.1 Neoniphon sammara | reverse complement strand
GGGCCTGTGTCTTGAGCTCGATGGGCTCTCCCCTGTTGTCCTGCTGGTTCTCAGCCTCTGGGGCCCGGTTGCCCTTCAGCGTGGCCAGCCGCTCGGAAAGGCCGCGCATACGTGGGAACAGCATGAAGTCATACAGCAGAGCACCCATGGCACCACCAATCATGGGTCCCACCCAGTACACCTGTCATCGGCCAAAAACGAGGAGGAGAGGACAGAAAGCAGAATGTGTTGGTGAGTTAAGATATGCCAGTTTACTATGGTTTACATGAACTCTTAACTTCTTGCCCTGTTAAATGTAACATTCTGCAGAATATGATCCTCTTACCCAGTGGTTGACAAAATTCCTGACCATGACAGCAGGGGCAAAGGACCTTGCTGGGTTCATCCCTGCTCCAGTGTAGTACATCTAAGACAGAGACAGGGAGAATATCAGTAGATTGATGACAAACCACTTGTCGCTTCTTAAGATTATCGAGATTATGAACTTAATGAGCCTCTTTCAAAATCCTAGACCGACTCATCTGCTGCCATCTTGATTGGCTCTTACCCCAAGGAGGTGTCCCATGAGCACAGAGAAGCCAATGGCCAGAGCAGCAGAGCCAAGGCGTCCGTTGCGCCTCTCATCCGTCACAGCAAAGATACAGACAACAAGCTGCAGGGTGAGGAACACCTCCATGGTGGTGGCCATGCCCAGGCTGATGCCAGGCTGCAGCTGAAAGACGGAAGAGGAGCAAAAGATGGGATGGAGGGAGAAAGAGAAAAAGGGATGGGAAAAATGATGTGAGCAAATAATCTAACAACACACAATGGACATGGTTCTGGATTATTCTATGAATGGTCAAAATTGTTATATTGGTCACATGAAGGTGCACAGAACTATTTCTGCATTATGACGTAATGTGACTTTTCACTCGAGATTAACTTTTATCAAACTATTAGTTTTAGATCTATACTGGCATTCTTCCAGAGAGAATTTTGTAGAGCTTAGAGTTAAATTGCAATAAGCCATGTTTTCAAAATCTGTAATAATTATTTTGTAATGTCTAGGGCAAAACTACCAGGATCCCAAAACTTATCATTTATACTTAAATTTCTCAAGGAAAAACAGTAAAAAGAAAAAAAAGCCTATGAATGTGTACAAATGCAACACAAGAGGTGTTACGTAAGTCTGTGTTTACTTGTAATAACAGCAGTGGAACATGGACATGGAGCATTAAGGGTGTTCCTTGTTCCAGTAACAGGCAGGTCAGCTTACCGTGTTGAGTGCCAGGTTGCCCCTCATGTTGCCGGGTGTGACCCCGTAGAGCACGGCAGCACCAGCCAGCGCTCCCAGGCACTGGGCAATGATGTAGAAGAAAGCACGGAACAGGGACATCTGGGAGCCAATCAGGTAGGCAAAGGTGACGGCTGGGTTGATGTGTCCTCCACTGATATGGCCAATGGACTGGATGAAGGTGGCAGCCGCCAGCCCAAAGCAGAAGGCGACATGGAGAACATTATGAGGCGCAGTGGTCCAGCGCAGGGCTGCCCCCAGCCCGAAGAATACAAAGAACATGGTGCCATAGAACTCGGCAAACACTGCCCGCCAGAAAGACATGGACCGGAACTCCCACATGGTGGCCAAAAAGTCACAAAGCAACCCTTAAGCAATGGAGGGATGAAAACAGAGCAAAAGACTCCAAAAAACCCTGATCAACTAAAAGGAGATGTTTACTCTCCTCAATAATGACTATAACTGAGACCCTATGGTTTGGCTAAGACAAAATACAGAGTAAACTACAAAAATGAGACCCCAAACAGAAAGCGTCTCTCTAAAACTAAATGTAACAGCACGCAAACTGTTCAACATGAAACTCTCTAAGACTCAGCTTTGCAAACTGTCAATAATCTGCAGTGCTGCTTTCTGAATGCTTTGTTTTCTGTCATAGAGAGCTCCTGAGTGGAGCAATGCGTCAGTCTCTCTGCATCTATGTGCCGACCCTGCTGGTGGTTAGTAGAAGAACATGGATAGACAAACGTTAAGCATGTCCTGCAGACATTCAGCCTCTATGCCAGAGCAGGGGGAGCCCAGAGGCCTTTTTATAACACCCTAGGGCCAAGGCAGCCTCACTGAGCCCAGGGGAGGGGCCAGTGCACAATACTACAAATCAAAACAAAATCACTTAACCCTTCTCTCACCCTGACCTCTCTCTGCTCATTGCAGAGATCGCCCTGAACCTGAACTATCCCACACTGTAGCAGGTCGCAATAGTCTGGGAAGCACAGAAATGAAAACCTCGGGCCAAGAGGATTGCTTCAACCTGCTTGGATGAGAACATTATCAATGTAATGTATTTAGTTGCTTTTAGCGCTCTATTTAAAATTTTTGCTTGAGGTGCAATTCATGGGATTCAGAGCAAGCAGTGAAGTGATCAAAAATATGGGTGGTGCAGCTCTACATTTCTGCCAGATGTGAGGTGCTTTGCAGGAAGCACTGAGGAGTTAAAATCTGAGAGCATCACTGGGGGTGTCCCAGCTTTTCAGGGGTTCGGCTATACCACCTCTGTTACTGGGGGGAAAAAAGATCTGGTCCCTCTGACAGCCTGTTTTAAGTGCTGATACAAAGAAAGTAGCACACAGTCCCATTCATAACACCACTGACCGTGAAAAGCCCCCAGCAGAAAACTGCCGTGAACTTGAAACCTCACAACAGTGGGCAGAACCTGAAAACCCATCAAGTGTTTTGCACATCAGATATTTTGCTCAGTTTTACAATAACTTCTTGAACCCTTCTGCAACATAACATGTTTACTAGCACAGTGTGAATGACACAGCAGTGACCACCACTCAGTCTTTTTCCATCATCTTCGTGCCATTGTTTTATTTCCAATGCATAATCAACAGCTCACATCCACTCTCATCAAAACTGAAACAGCGATCACCACAATTCAAGCAATTTCTCCGTTTCTCCATTTCTGTTCTGGATGGGTACAAATTGGTTTGTGGCAGCAGAACTGATTAGGCAGAGTTTTACATTGTGTGTGCTGGACAGGCTAGGAGGCTCAGGCCAGATAAAGCGGTAGAAAATCCATGGTTGGAGAGGAAGAGGGGGGCAGCAGGCCTGGCATTGAGCTTCTGCACTGGAGCATCACGCTGACCAGGGCAGCCAGAGGAACGACCGCAACTCTCTGAAAGGATTATGCTGCGGTCACCGCTTTTCTCCTTTCATGCATGGGAACAAAACGCTGGCAGCAACAGTTTCTGCTGCTTTCTATGATCTGTTTGTCTTGCCTGCACCGTTGAATCTATAAGAGTTCCCTTATCCATGGGCTAGAGTGGCCATATACTTCTTTGCCTCTTCCCTGTGGACACTGCAGAGCCCACTGTGGTATTGGAATGTATCAGTAGAAAATAGAATCAGACTAAACTGATACAAGATTTAAAGGGTAGATTGCACCTTGGATTTTATTTGAAATATTAAATGAGATTGTTCATATTCTTCTGATATCTGCCTGGAAGGTTGAATGTTGTTTTTTTTTTAATCTCTCATGCTGATAAACATGGTGAGCAAAATAATCTAACAACACATGGCTTGTGACATGCATATGACAGATGATGGTAATGATGGCTATTGCTTGCACAAAATAGAGGCAAAGCAGAGCAGATCTGATCCTGAGAGTTTACTAGTTGGCCAGTTGGTGCACCTCTATTGTGATGAGTATTATATCCCTCTCATGACTGCCCCCATCAGTGGTAAGCCACCTTTTGTGGGTTTAAGCCTGTTTTACAGGGGAGGGTGTTTAAAAGATGCTTGCATGGGTTTTTTCCTGTTCCCTTGGTCCAGACTGCTGACACGGACACAACATGCAGTCTCTAAACATCTCACATTGGAATAGAAATTCTAGCTTGCAATCACCACATAGTGGTGGAAATTTTTAATGCGCCACACAGAACACTGGAGAAACAGGAAGTGGTAACTGTGGTGGGATTCAGAGCTGCTGATTAATGCCCTGGTGTGGGGAATGTATAATCACGCTTAACAGTGTTCAAGATCTTCTGTTTTCGGCGAAAGCCTATTTTCATATGCAAGAAAGTCACAAAGGGTCAGTTATCCAATAAATGAACATCAACTTTAACATTAACATCGAAATTTCTTTCCAGGCACCATTTTGGAACAACGAACCAAGTTGGCTTTCAACCAGCTGTGATCAGCCATTAGGGATAATCTGACAACTTCAGTGCATTCAATTGTTTCTTGTGTCTGAGGATACTGTAAAGCCCTCACTGCCTGCACTTGCCGATGACTAGTTTTTAACACCTGATATCACAAGTTACAATCCCAGAAACAGGAAGAGTCACTGATCACATTTATCTTCTGTGCATGGGATGCATTTTGCAGTCATGCTGAGAAGTCATAATTATACCTAACGGGATCAAGAAATGAGTGCAACACGGAATGGTAACATGTCAGACCTATCTTTCTCTCTCTGCACTTTGTACAGCAGAGTACATGCAGGTGACATAATGGGAACTCCCTGTGATAATAGCCAAATCAGTGTGGGAGAAACAAGGCTGTGGAGCACTAGCACAACACAGTGGTCAGAAAGTATCATTTCATGTGCTCATGTGAATTGGCTAAATATTTACAGAGTGATACATATGCTACTAGTAAATAATTATCTGTCCTCAAGCTTACTGTGTCTTATGGAAATTCACAGCTGCCAGGTTCAACTTTGTGGTGCTTTGATGAATAACACTTCAAAACTAAAACCATATATTCAGCTCATCTGAAACAGTTTATTAGAAATATGTAGTCAAAAATTCCCACAGCATTAGACAAACTCAAAAGTATTCAGACATGTTCAAACACAAGTTTGCAAAACATAGCTGTGGTGTATCTGCTAAACAAATGTTTATGACCT
Organism: Neoniphon sammara; assembly: GCA_900302535.1. Taxonomy (NCBI): domain Eukaryota; kingdom Metazoa; phylum Chordata; class Actinopteri; order Holocentriformes; family Holocentridae; genus Neoniphon; species Neoniphon sammara. The sequence goes on along the minus strand of OMKZ01055446.1, from coordinate 33,533 downwards.
GTACTGTCAGTAAGAACAATTTGGGAACCTCTTGGTAGACCACATAAGATCTCTGCACTCACCTCTGTATGCTTATGGAAGAAAATAATTTTTTGTAGCTGCTACAATGTGCAAAATGTTTTGTACACTGGCATAGGAAAACAAACACACCCCTGCAAAGGGTGACTGCATGAGAAGAGTGTACCATAACTTTACTGTACCATGATTTGAACACAAGCTGTAAGTTGCACAGGCATATTCATTTATTTTAAATGATGAAATATTCAAAAAATCAATGAACTGTTGTTAAATATTTGCAGATGTTGACATACATTGGAAAACTTATTTCAAGCTGAACTCCTTTATAAATTAACAAACAAAATAGAAGTGCAATTTACAATACAAACATTAAAGGGGAAATCTTTCATAAAAAAAATCTACGTTTTTGGAAAATAGGCATTTTGAATGTTTTCGTCTTCATTAGAAATCACAATGTTCAATACATAACCCGACATCGCAAAAAAAAACAGAGGGAGAGAAGGTATAAGACATCAGCACATCCCATTACAGTCATTTAAGTCAATGAACAATGACATTTTCGTTTAAACAGAATTGTCCATGCAGAATAGAACAGCAAAGCACAGCACTGTATGTCGCTAAGGATCTCTGTGCATGTCTGTATCCAACAGTCACTCCCTGCCTTCGAGGGGTTTGGCTTTGGAAACTTTGTAGAAAGATGAGGTGTCTTCCCCCAACATGGCTGCCAGTGCCAACTCATTTCTTGTCTCTCTCTTCCACCAACCTGTGTCTCACTTTGTCTACTACTGAGGTGGCATCCCACAGTCATCTACTCAAGGTCTGGCATTTCTGAGACAGAACAGAAAAAAGCGAAACAGTTTTAAAAATGGATGATTTAACATAAACAACTAACCACCTTAGACAAAGTAAAGCTGATTAAAATTCCCTAAAATAGATATTTTAAAATTAAAACAACCCTAAACTGCATGTATAATAGGAAATGCAGTAATCGTGACAGTACCTCAAAATGACACTGCTTTTGAAATAGTACTTACTTTCATCATCGCTGTCTGCAGACTCTTGCTAAAAAAAAGAAAAAAGAAAAGAAAAAATCAGCATTGCCCACATACTATTTTTACCCAGTCAATTTCACTTGATGTTTTTTTTTAACTCCAATTATATCATGAAGCATTGTTCTGTGTAAAAAAGGATATGTATGGACATCTACACTATTACATTATGAAACGTGTTTTAAAAGACTCATACCTCATCATCTGCACCATCTAAATCTGGTATATCCTCCCCTCCCATGCTGTTCATCATCTGTAGGTGGGACAGACATAATCAACATGTCAGCTCCGTGTGTGGATACGCCCATGCTTATGTCAGATTTCTTATGTTCAGTGTGCTTACCTCTGAGAATTTGTCAAAACTTGACAAGTCATCATCTGAGTCATCTTCCCAGTCTTTCCAATTATTGAAATCCACACTCAGCCAGTTGAACTGCAAGAACATGGATTACAGAATTAAAATAAGACATTTAAGATGTAATCTGCTTATTCCAGTTAATTTCACCCTGGGGTCTTCTTGCATAATCAAAATTGAAAAACTCATCAATATTTGTCGGGATATAGCAATATTATGTATGCAACTTCTTCTAACTGCTCCTCTTGACTGGAGTTTATAAGTTTATTTTATTTATTTTCTTTCACTTAACAGGGGCAGTGCACATTAATCAACATTTATGTAAATGCGCCAGTTTTAGCGAAAAGACTAATTTAATACTGTAGTCCCCTGGGCAAGTTTTTAAACGCCGATTTAAAAGTTATCTGAAAAGTCCCGAATCCAAAACCAATGTAGGGGCCTCTGGGGGCGTCTTCCCCCAGGTCCTAAGACTGCATCGCACACCAAAAACTGCAGGGAGGTGACCACACTGCACTAAGGCTGTTTAGTGGATAAAATAATCAGACTGATGAGGGTAAACAATGTCACCTCTGCCCCATGCTTGATCTCATCAAATTTTATGTTGGTGCATGTGTACCTAACAGAACATAATGTGGCACGCACCTCTTAGTGCAGCAGCAGAGATTGATTTAGATCAATTCTATGTATGTACTGGTTCACTGAGGAGAAAATGCTCCACACTCCAGTTATTCAAAGTGGAGAGACAGCACAACACACGGCTTGTATGCAAACTGCCACAGCCTTGTCTATACCAGGACAGAGGAATCCCACAGGAATCACCCCTACCTCTCCCCTCCCCTCCCTACCCACAATAAACAAATGGACGATAACTGGTATGGAAATGGAGACAACTGAATTGAAAAGATTTGATTTCCAATAGATATTTTTTTCATGAAACTGACCTTTGCTTTGTCTTTGGTGAGCCGTGGCCACGATTTCCCAGTCTCTGCTTTTCGTAAACAACACAACACAGACCTGTCAGTACGTCTGTGCTTGGATTCCTGCATGAAGCAAGTGGAAAGAGAGATAAATGCTTTGTGTAAATGAGAATTAAAAACATGGTTGCACTTCAACTACGGATAAGGATGACAAACTTACTTTGGGGTCGATCTCCTCAAAAAGGTCCAATTCATTTTGGTGTTTGATATTATCTGTCCCACCAACACAACTGTAAGATACAAAGAAAGAAATTACTTTCTTCACAACAACCTCATTCTGGACCAAAGGGTCACTTCACTTTTCAGCATTTAGTCCATATACTACAATATTCATTGGTCAACTAGCCCCAAGAAAATGCTCTTAATTTAACATAGTAAGACGCTATTAACTAGTTAATGTGGGGCACTTTACTCTTACCTGAAGATGATTTTAGACTTCTCAAACTTTACTTGCGCATCTTTACTGTCTTCCACACAGAACTCTATATAAACGAAGTCCCGTCTGTCATACCACTTAGCAGTTGCAGGCTGCCTGATGAAAAGGATGGCAGATGGAATAGTCAACATTCATTATGAAAACCAAAATCCAGTCTTGCTTAATTCTACCCTAACAAGTTACCTGTTTTTTTTTCATATATGTGGTGTCCCACTTGCTGGTGGTGGTTGGGCTAAAATGTGTAAAATGTGTTGTTTATAGTACTGCAAATGATTATTTTCATTGTCTATTAATCTACCGATTATTTATTTGTTTAATCAAATAATTTTTTAGTCTGTGAAGTGTCAAAATAATGACAAATTGCTTAGCAGGAGTTACCAGAGTCCAAAGTGACCAACAGCCAAAAAGAACTCCCAGGTATTTATTTTATAGCATAGATAAACTAAGTAAATCTTAGCATAATAGTGAAGCTGCTATCATCAGATGTTGGGATTTTTACTTGAGAATGACTATCAATTCTCAAAATTATAATCAATATCTGACATCTACTAACTGCTTAATGAACTAATCATTTCAGCATTTTAACTAATTTCACATTTTGGAAAGTAATGCCAGTAGTGATTGTTTCTGACAGTGGTGGAACACAACTCCTGCATGAGAAAAGGGAAAAAAACTGACTAATCTAGTGTGCAGCACATTTTAAGTGTGGTGCTGTGGACGTCTCTTGCCCAATACAATCCATACAGCTTATTCACCTTTATTCTGGCCTGGTGATCCTTTGAGACAGTCTTGCCTAGACATTCTGCAATCTGTTCTAGAGCAATAAGTGTTCTGAGAAATAACTGATTGATAATTTGACAATTACTGTCAAAATATCGCACCTGGTGTAATTTACTGCTGGCAGCTATTTAAGAAAGGTCACAGCAACGGTCAGCTTGTTCAATCAGGTGCCACTGATAGCAAGTTGTATAATGCCAGTTTGAATATGAACTGTTGAGGGAAATAAAGCTTGTGGGTTTGAAACAAAAGAAGTTTGCACTGCAAGTTGCACTAAGTCTGTGTGCATAGCTTATGCTAGCTAAAGTGAAGTCCTCCATTCATACCCAATCATGACACCACGCTTTTACAGATTGCTACCCCAGCCCTACTGACATTAGCCTGCTAGCTATCTACCGTTAGCTAATGTAAGGCCTAAACTTAAAAACAATATTGGCATCAGATTATCAGACTTACTAGTCCACATGATAATACGTTAAATGAGACTTGGGGCTACACAATGAAAATAGCTGTGAGAGGACACAACTGCGTGTAGTGCAGTCCAGCCCTGTGCGGCATTTACGAAGCTTAAGCTAACTCATGCGCTAGCTAAGTTAGCCGGCTAGTTCTGTTAGTTATGTATCTTATCCTCGCGTTACTTCTGCTATCGTTAACAACTGCGAGGTAAAGCCAAAACTTACATTTTCTCTGTTTCGACCACTTGAACTCCCTTGTCGGACCACAATGTCTGTAGTACTGTTACCTACAGTACTGTCTGCTAACAACGATTAGAGGAAAGAGAAATAGGAACATAAACAGTCGGATAACTCTATAGCCGATGAGCTCGTGTCACAGAACTTGAATGAATAGAACGGTCATTCCCATTCAAACCAACGTTTCAGCATGGTCACAGCGGCGGCCATTTTTATGTGTACCGTTGCCATGGTACCGTTGGGCTAACTTCTGACTTGAAGCAAGTCGCCGAGTCCCTGGGGGGAGTGAGGCAAGAGGTTTAATGTCAAATTTCAGTTGAGTTTTGACAGTTGCCTGAGCGCTGCTTCAACACACCAGGACACAGAATCAAATGTTAACAATTCTTTTAGAAATTTCTGCAGTAAGCTACAATCACAACACAACATATCTGTACCTGTAGTTCTCAAGTGTGACTCTTTACAGCTCCACCGAATTGAGCTGTCGTCATAGCAACTCACCATAATCGCCATTTTGTTGTCTAACAGCCAAATGACCACGATGAACACCGCAATGACTGTTCTATCTGTTCAAGTTCTGTGTCTCGTGTCTCTCCAAGCATCGCGTGTTTTCCCAGTTCTCATGTGACGTACGCCAGCACGAGCGTGGGTGGTTTTATATCTATGGGTGGGCAGGGGTGCTGGTGCCTGGTAGAAGCTGTTGGAGATGATTCTAGAACAAAATCTGTTTATAGTTCCAGAGCTATGCGAGGGCTCCACCAAAACTTACTTCGTTAGTGTGTGTGAAAGTATTATAGCGGCTCCATGTTTATTAGTCGCAACAGATGACAGTCTGTGTGCAGCAGAACAGTATGCCTACATGATGCACAAATGCACGTTTGATATAGCTGGGATGACAATCAGACGGATATTATCATATAAAATCAGTACTGATTTCCTTGTGATATGTTATGATCGAGCCTACACCGTTGCGTGCCACGCGTGCACATAAACTGAGTCACAAATTGACGTTTTCTTAGCTGACATTGCAGGGGCAGATCTACAAGGGTGGCATGGGCTGCCAGCTGCAGGGGCGGATCTAGAGAAATATTCATAGGGTGCAAGAGGATGGCATGGAGACTTTAAGGGGTTGCACCAAGGCTTCACACAGAAACAGAGCCATCATCAGTCACCCGTTGTGCGGGGCCATGCGAGGTGCTGCACAGAAGGCTGCGGTGCTTGGAGCAAATGGAACTGTAGCCTGCAAGGACAGCTAGAGGCAGCTGGGTGAAATCAGTCTGTCACCAACCCGGTGTTATCTCACAGATCCTGGCACCACACCGTGGCAAGATCTATTGAAACTAGACCAAAAGTGAAAAAATTTAGATGACTTAAACATGACTAAAACTTGGTGACCTTTTAGTCAAAGGACTAAGACTAAGATTAAATCCAAATAAAAATTTGCTGTCAAACTTAAAACAGCACCGGTGACAGGAAGAAAACAGCAGACCCCCTACAACAAAGTTATGAGTTAATACTTTTCAGCTATTTAGAAATTAGAACAATAAGAGTAGTACAAGGCCAGCGGAGTCCATACAAAACAGTTTTGTTTGCTAGTAGGCTATTGATTAAAAGTTTGTAATGCATGTTCAGATATCTTATATACAGTCAATGAGCATGCTGTAAATTACCCAATAAAGTTTCAACAAACTGATGCAATTATTACTATTGTGAGGTTAAGGCAAAGGCAGATTTGTGTTCACTTCAGGGATGTAGCAAGCAAACTACCTTAAACAATCTAGCAGAGAATCAGCACAGATTTTATTCCCATATAATAAGAAACAGTCTTGACAGTGTGGTGCCAGGATCTGTGAGGAAACAGGGTTGGCGACAGACTGATTTCACCCAGCTGCCACTAGCTGTGTGTGTGTGTGTGTGTGTGTGTATGCATTAAGCCTTGGTGTTTGCCACCCCTTAAAATCTCCATGCTACCCTCTTGCATATTTCTCTAGATCTGCCCATCTGACATTAAAATTAAATAAGAATATTGGCATTATTAAAAGTGATCAGTGCAGTGCAAAGGATCAAGGCCACAGTGTCAAATGGCAGTATACCTACCATTCAAGCTACTACTGGGATTCCTCATGGCCTGCTGTTTACAAGACAGAAACTTTCACCAACTAAGATTGTGCACAAAAATGTGCACAGAAAAATATTTTTATTGGCAAAAAAGGAAACATACACAGCGAACAGAAACAGAACATTCAACTCTGATTAAGCTGAATTACTCTTCTCCAGGGAAGGAAATCAATTTGCATCAGGTCTACATGGTCAACTCCTGCAAAAAGGTAAAGAATAAAATGCTATTAATGATTTGAATAACCTCATATGTTGTTTTAAACTTTAAATTGCTCTTTTTCAGAAACAACCTGTTTCAGACTCATATTCACACTTTTACTGCTGAGCAGCTCTACTGGATCAGAATGGGTGAACTGCCTTAATCAAGGGTACCTCAACGGCAGTTGTTGAGAGTCTTACTATATAATTGTCAATATTTCATTTTTACTATTTTTATTCTGAACTGGCAATATTCCATGCAAAGGCCAGCTCCTCGCAGATGGGCATAACTTAAATATGTGAAGGGTATATTTTTACAACAAAAACTATTGCTTTCACATAATTATACACGTTTATGGTGCACTGTATCTAAGCTTATTCAGTGTTGATAAATTTCTTACCATTATGGCATTGACAATGTCATTGCTGTTGTTCTTTAGAGCACGGATAGCCTTTGCCCTGGACACATTAGCTTGTGACATCACAAGCTCAATGTCCTTGACCTCCACTCCAGTCTCATCAACCTATAAAGCATGGGATTATCATTATTATTATTATTATTTTAAATCACCTTTTGTATAAAATGAAATAGTTGCTGTGTTTCAAAAGCAAAGCACAAACAGAATTAGGGGATCACCTCTTCTTCTTCACTCTCCTCTTGTACTGTAGGTGTGTGTGTGCTCTCCTGGATATTTGAGGCTGCATCACCTTGCATCTTGAACTTCTCTGCTGCAGCTAGCTGGGCTTGTTGTGAAAGGTCCTCAATCTAGAACAAGTAGTTCAATATCAAAACAGGCCCCATACAGTTTTTACCACAATTTATTGGTACAACATATGTGTCTTTATTTTGTAAATCTTATTATGGTATTTAATTGTAAGGAATGAAAATTATATTTACCTTAGCTTCTCCAAATACAATATATGTGTCTGATGCTGGGCTCTTGTATACATCTGGCTTGGGGATGACAAAGAGAATGTTCTTGGATTTCCGGATGGTCACTCTTGTCACTCCAGTCACCTGGCGGAGTCCCAGTTTAGACATAGCCTAGGCAAAGACGATAGAACACAAAGTAAAATTATTGCAGCCACCGGCTGGACAAACACAAAGTTGAGGAAAATGTGCTCAAATAAAACTAAAGTAAAAAGACCTTTCTTGCTTTCTTCTCACTTCTGCTTTGTTTGGCTTTACTGACTGGCTCCTCATCAATCTCTGCTGCTGCAGCAAGCTGAAAAGAAAGAACAGAGACTTTAGATAATTATTATTTTGTCTAATTTAGGTTTTATTTGGAGAAATAGTCAAGGTGTATTCTGATCTCACCTTTGCCTGCTGTGTTTGTGACTGGCCCAAGTCCTGGTCCTCTAACTCTGGTACTGACTCATCACTCTCTGAATCTGTATCAGACCCTGAAAAACAGTCAATCATTCAATTAATAACAGTATTTGTTAAAAAATGGCAGTTTAATGAAAAAGGTGATGCAAAGCCTTGCACTGACAAACATGTCTTTGAATGACACTTCACTGCAACAGTTATACTGAATTAGTGATGGAGACAAAACACTGCCCTGCATCTGAGCTCCACTCCAAAAAAAAAAATTGTTTGCACTTGAAGTTATAAGTTTAAATTTTGATCAAAAGAGCAGAGCATCCACCCTCACATAGGTTTGGTAGGGTTATATGATTAATGGTAAATCCTGCTTTAACATATGAACAGACAAGGCAATACAACTGTGATGTCACACAAATAACTTCTCAGAGCTTTGAAATCCTCATGCCCCAAGACACTGGTGTCTAGGAGATTTCTGAACACTCCACCATTCAACATCAGACTGAAGTTGAAATGCTGCTGTTCAAATGTCACAAGGATTCTCACTGCAAATGTAGTGAACAATCGCAGGCGGGGTCAGGGGCTTTCGTCAAGAGCAGTTCAGTACTTGTTGATAGAGGGGATCAAACTTCAACCTTCCAGCTGCTGGACAACAGTTGTTCTTTCACAAATCTGCACATGCACTGCTTGCTATTACATTCCATAATATTTTGGATTTATTTATTTATTTAAGATTTATTTAGAATCGAAGACCAACAAATTGGCATTTTGTATTTATACGACAGTATATGGGCCTATAAAGTGGTTACCAATTAGTACCACTTTCAATGCCATGCAAAACAGGCACAACACTGATAAAAATATACCCTCGTTGTTCTTAACCACTGGTTCCATTGGGAAATCTTGGTCTGGAGGAGGCTCAGTGAGGAAGAAAGGCAGTACAGAAGCAGCAGGAATGGATGATGGTGACGCTCTTGGGAGATCCTCCACAACAGTGTCGAGGGAGGCCATAAAGGAGCCAACAGGTTCGTTTGGTGGAATAAGTTGCGGGGCATCACCAGTCTCTTCAAGAGATGGAATAGGAAAAGCCACCTTGACACTAACAGGGGCAGAGCAGAGGACTGAGGGCTTTTCTGCATTTGGGGTGGATGGAGAGGATGCAGGAAAATGGGTTGTGGGAGTTTTCTCAATACTGATGGGCACAGATGCAATAGCAGCAACGGAAGCCATAACATCTACATTCACAGCTCGCGTCTCAGCCAGCTTATCAACAGATGCCGCATTAGCGCTGTCATCAGCTGTAGTGTCAGAGTGCAGCTTAGCCTTATCAGCTGAGCCCCAAAGTTGTTGCCCCGAAGGAACTGAGGCTGTCACATGCACCTGCTGCTCTGTGGTTTGACTTCTAGTGGCTCTCTTTGTGGGCCGAAGGGCTAAAGCATCAGAAAATGACACAGGTGCTGGAGCTGCGGGCTGACGTGTGATTTTAAAGGGAAGGGGGGAAAGGACTTTTGCTGGTGTCACTTTGGGAGCAGCTTCAGGCAGTTGGACTTGGACCAGAGAGGAGACAGACTGAAAGACAATATCATCAGTACGAATAGCCTCCGCAGCTGCTGATGGAGCTAGAGGAACAATAGGCAGGGCAGGGGAAGAGAGTGCAGCTTCATCAGATGAATGGGAAACCAAAAGGTTCGCTGTGGACTGGTCAACACCTGAAGCAGATGATAATGTGGACAGAACAGGAATGGCAGGTGGCTTGTGAGTGACACTGGTGATGTCAGAGGGGACGGGATGATAAGGGTCGGAAAGAGCTGGCACATCGGTGTTAGATACAGATGGGAGTGGCGGATTAGCTGGTGCAGGCAAGGGTTTAGTAGATCGTCTTAGGTTAGTGGTAACCTTTGATCTTTCTGTCTCTCTGAGTTTGATTACCTCGGGCTGAAAGTCACTCAGGGGTTTGCACAGAGGAGTGGAGACAAGGAGGGAGGAAATACACTTTGGAGATGAAGGACTGGCGGTAGATGACAGAGAGGGATATTCGATGGTCACAGGTACGTCTTTTTTTGAGGAAGCTACAGGGACACGTAATTGCTCAGTCCTAATTTTAGCCTCATTTGTTCTGGAAGGAATAAGGTGACTGGCAGTAGCAGGAGGAGGAGGAGGAGGGGAGGAGAGGACCTCAAAACCAGAGTCTGAGGAAAAGACAGGTTTTCAGTTGAAATGTATGACAGCATCTCTCTAGGCTATTACTTGCAGCTTATCGGTCTCTCAGCCATCAAACCAAATCAAGCATGTCCAAAATGTTCACCTTAATCATGGATGCAGCAGGGATCAGACAATATAATTCCTAAAAATGGTTTGAAAGACACTGGCTGATATTCATGCCATTGAAAAACAGATATTTATTGTTCAAACCACCATGTTTGGTTTCAACAATGTGTTCTTGTTGCTTTTCCAAGCGTGCTGATGGTTTAACTGGTGTTCTTGAAAGCCTTAGTGATACCACTTATAATTTAAAGCTAAAGGGATCAGTCATTTTGGACTTAATTAGTGTATAATCACAACTTAATCACACTTTTAAAAAGCAAGAAATCATTGAAATCTAACCTTTCTGGTTATTTCTGCATGCTGTTATGAACAGAGTGGGGAATTAACAACAGGTGGCTGTGGCTGTTAAGTTTTTTTTTCTCTTTTCTACCAGTTACTCTGGCAGATAATGAGCTGTAATTTGGATAGTTCCTTGGTCCACTGTGGTCAGTGGACAAAATCCTCATGCCCTGACCGCAATAACACTAATTTGAGAGTTTATCCAAGTATACAAACCTGTGTCTTCCCGTGGCAGCTGACGGTCCTGTTCCAAGACGGGAACAGCTTCTGTAGCTTCACTTGGCATATCTGTAAACAAAAGACTGGGCTGAGCTCTCCTCTCCTCACTTTGCACTGAGTAGCATTACACGAAAATTTTATTTATTGTTTATTATTTTATCCACATATTGTTCATAGCATTACACACACACACACACACACTAATACTTACTACTGTATATATATATACTATATAATAATTTGAATTCTCAGGATGAATAGTAACCTAAAGTCACTGTAAACATTTCCCGGATATATGTTACAAATTTAATAACCATTCGTCCCTTCGATAACTCTTCATCTTTTAATAAATGAGAAATTTTCAAAGGATGTTTCAGGTGCCAGTTAGCAACTGCCTCGAATCACAGAAGAAGAAGAAGAAGAAGAAGAAGAAGAAGAACGTGCAAAACGTAGCGTGACACCGTGTATGTTTGAACCGGTGTGAACATATGGAAAACTGTGCCCTCTGAAAGCTGCGGTGTGTCATACAGAAAACACTTGGCACAGGACCTGAGTTAGCAGAAGACCTGGTTTGGTCAGCTAATATTGCCATTCAGAGCATCACCGCAAGCAAAGTGCAGCAGTCAGTCAGGTAAAACTGTAAAACCGTTGATCACGTTTAAAAACACTGCCACAAAGCAAAACAAGCTAGCCAACTACAGCAAGTCATTCCCATGGAGTCCCCGGCGGTCAGCTGCGTAAGCTAGAAAATGTCATCTGTTTTTGCTACTTCAGAAGTACGTTGAAACAAAAATGACTTAAATTCCTTAGCAGGCACAATCTACAGTTAATGTATCAATGATAACTGGGACCAACAGATAAATAATGATGTTCGATGGCGACAGATTGTAAAGAATAACTTACTCTTGCGGAGGTTTTTCCAAGCTTGCTGTGCAATAACTACAACTACCAGAATGCCTTGCGCTACCGTTTAAAGGGGAAACACTTTCACTCGTTTTTTACGGTCTGTTATACATCCTACTGGCGTACTAATAAAACCACCTTTACTGTACCTTTTATAGTTGAAAGAAACAAAGTAAAGAATGGAGTTTGCTATAATTCAAGTGTATGAATGCAGCAGTAAAGCCTCTAATGTTACACTCAATATACCAAGCCTAAATATAGAGAATATTGAGTACCACAGATGTGTGTTACAATGCAAAATCACATCATACCTGGAACAAATTAAATGGGAAGAAACCAAATTATACAAATAAATTATGTCTGTAAAAAACTTTTGAGAACTGATCTGAAATATGATATTTCACATGGCAGTAGCAGGAGAAGGAGAATAGTGTGTTAGCCCAATATATCCAGTGGCTCTGATGGTTAGGGTCTATACAAATGTGCAAATCCTAAAACTAACCAACATGAAGATGATAAAACTGGTGTAACAAAATACTGTATATTTGTGTTTTCTGAAAGCCTTACTGGCGCATTTAGAAGAATACTGAACAATTGTTTTCACTTTTTCAACTGAAATGTGAATCAACAATCACTCTGATTTCTAGCAGAGCACGACAATAGCTGAATGACAGTTTGGAGCTGGTTGGGCCAAATCCAATATCAGATTTAATATTATTAAGTGGCAGTAATTCTTGAGACAGTCAGTTATTTAAATGGGTTAAGCTGCTGGTATCATTGTTTTTAGGTGCGAACTGAAATTAGTGTCTGCATAACACTATCAGTTATACGAAGTGAACACATAGAATGAAAATAGTGCCACCAGGGCCTAAATTTGCATCTTGGGGAACACTATTGTATTTGAGCTAGGCTTCTGGGGACTAGGGAGCAGCAAGGTACAAAACAGAAATGACCTGTCAGCAAAATATATGAACCATACGAGAGCAGTGTTTGTGAGGCCAGCTTGCTTCAAGATCAAGCAGAATGGCACGGTTTATGGTGTCAAATGGCATGTGGAGATCTAAAGGGATTAAAGTAGGACACTCAGCAGTAAGGATGAGATCATTTGTAACTTTAATGAGGGCAGTCTCTCTGTTGAGCTGAGCCACTAAGCAAAGCTCTCGATTCACCGGTCAATCTTCATTCCGGGCCCTCACATGGCTGTGAGCTCTGGGCTGTGACCGCAAGAATGAGATTGTGGATACAAGCAGCCAAAAATTAGGTTTTTCTGCAGGGTTGCTGGCCTCATTCTCCATGACAGGATGAGGTGTTCAGCAATCTGAGAGGACCTCGAGTTGAGCCACTGTTACTCCACTTTGAGGGCAGCCATACACGGTGGTTTTGGCACGTGGTAAAGATGCCCATAACACAGTTGCCTTTAGAAGTGTATAGGGCTGAGGGCGACCCTGACCCTAGAAAATAAATAGATGGATGGATGAGTCTGTGTTCAAGTGCTTTACTGCCGGACTGAATTTTCTCATAATTCAAGTTCAAGTTTATTTATAGCCCTGCTGTTTACAGTTTCAAAGGGCTTCATAACAACTTGTCACCCCTGACCTGAACGTGGCAGGCAAGAATAAACTCTCATGACGAACCAAACAGTCAATAGGGGAAAAAAAAAATGAAAGAAGTCTTGGGAAAGTCCTCAGAGAGAGGAAGGCCCCGGCTGGGTCAAGAGGGCAGTGTGTCAGAATGAGAAGATGTTTGCTGTCCTCTGAATTTACTTTGAGCAGGTGTCTGTGTTCATGTTTGGCTCTGGTAATAACTTTGCTGCTTGTGAAAAGCAACACAAGAAGGACTTTGTTGGTGGGACCGATGCTTTAGTAGATTCAAAAATTCAACTTTTGCTAAAATAATGTGATTACAGCTATTAATTAAGCCAGCATCTTTCTCAACTATGGACTTTCTTGATGATGTGTGTGTGTGTGTGTGTGTGAGAGAGAGAGAGAGAGAGAGAGAGAGAGGAAGAGAGAGTGAAACATCTTAATTATACCCCAGCAATCATCAAAGATATCCATGTTTACATCAGTGTTTCCCATAAATCCATGTAAGATCCACAGCTGAAGGCGGCTTGCATCATAACTGATAAGAGTGTGGGATTTCCCAGTTGGCATGTATTTTTGTGCTGTGTAGCATGTATTTGTACATGTATTGGTCTGCTGTGTTATGTGTTATGAGTTAAAGATGTGAATCACCCCAAAGTGTGATTCACAGAAAGGAAAAAAAACATTTTTAGCCAATCACGTTAGGTCTGTGACGAACTTCCTGGTCACATTTTCTCGTAGGTCTCAGTCCCCTCGTTAATATCTCTTTGGCTCGTAGTCGACCAGGAAGACATGGGTTGAAAGCAAAGGCGGAGTACACAAAATGATAGGAGGGAGCAAATTATCATACCGGAGTAAGATGTCAAAGAGCTAGCGTGGTCGGAGCCAGATAAGCGCAACTAGAGGCTTTACACTGTGCGCCGAGCCCAAGGACGTACGAGGAAGGCAAATTCAGGCGAGACTGAGGACGAGGTGTACAAGGATTGGATGGCATTTGCCACGGCCAGGGACGGGCTGTTGAAAACCTAGAGAGATATGAGCGGTGAACACGACAGGATATCATGTCTTGACTACAAAAGACTTTTTATCCGCAGATAAACTGCAGCAGCGCTCCAAAAAAAGGCCTCGTCAGATGGAGCATAGTGTACTTTAATCCAGCCAGAAACCTCACCGACACACGGGCAACGACGAGCTACGGCAAAGGGTGAGGTATCGACATATCAGAGGAAAACGCTTATATTGTCGAGCAAATGTTGGAAAATCGGTCATTTTCGCTTGCTGCGGAAAAATGACTCAAGCAAAATATCATCGAGCTGCTGTGATAACGTTTGTTCCACACCGCACAGTCCTTCAGTTTTTCTTCTCTTTTTCTGTTCAACAGGAAGCTTTACTCGCAATTAAAGGAATTTATGGGATCACAAGGTAACGTTTCACTTTGAAAAGTATCACGCTTTCGTTTTAAGTGTTTGTAGGTGGAATCTAATAATTTCAGCCAGGCGCGTATGATGTGGTTTAGTTTCCTTTGTTTACAGTCTGCATTTCAGAACAGCTGATACGTCCTCAGCAATGCCGCGATACTGCCTGTTGTATATTTGACGTGCTGCAGCCACTGCAAACAGCTGTTCATAAATACACAGCGTATTAGACACCCATGATTTACTTCGTCATGCTCAACTAAACAGGGAAGCACAAATGAAATAGATGTAAATGCTTTTCACACCCAGCCGTTTCCTTTGCAGAGCAGCTTAACTGCCCCAGCTCTCAGGCCGAGTATTAAAGCTGCTGCAGGCACAAGCAAAAACACTTTTAGCAATTTGTTTCTATGGCCAAAATTGATTATATTACAATGGATCACATTCAACATATTGGTTTAGGACAGCATGAGTATGTTATCCCCCAAGTGCAGAGCATTTCTGAAAATAGGCTACTGCATGCTCCAGGGACAACTTCCTCAACTGAATTTACATTCAACACAAACTGTGCATGAATTAATGTGTTCAAACAGGTCTAAATGTAACATGCTAATGCCTTTTGTGTGCCTTTCTGTGCAGTTTCGTCTGATGAGATGAGTGTGCGTGCTGGCCAGGGCAGTGATGAGGTGCTGGTGTCACAGGCGGTGTGGGATTACCTGGCTGCAGCTGGGCGGCCCTGGCTCATTGACTTCCAGGACAAGCAGGGGATGAGCGCAGGTATCATTAGGAGAGGAGAGAGGGGGGGCTGCTGTGCTGTGAGGCTGCAGCCAGTGGAAGGCTCCAGGAGGGCTGGAGCTGGGGTGATGGATGGACCCATCTCCAGCGAGACCCGAAAAGCCTTCATTGACTTATGCCGCTGTGCCCGCAAAGAAATGAGCAAACAGGAGGGGGCGCCCAAGAGGAAGCGGACTCTGATGCCCTGCTTTGGAGTCCTGGAGCCCAACGGAGAAGGGAGCCTCCTTCCACCTCCACCTCCCCAGCCTCGGCGGTCCCAGAGGCAGCAGCAGAGGTTCAGGAAGCCCGCGGATGAGGAGGCCTGTGCGATGCTCCACGAGGCAGCCCAGAAGAAGGACATAGACCCTGGCATGGCTTCACACAGCGAAGCAGAGGACAACACCTCCTGCTCTATCTGTATGGGGGACATAGTGGAGAAGACAACTCTGGAGAGATGCGGCCACTCTTTCTGTCGCTCTTGCCTGGATCAAGCATTCAAGGTGAAGAAAGCGTGTCCCGTGTGTCGGCTAGTGTACGGCCAGCTGATTGGGAACCAGCCTGCAAATGGCAATATGACGGTAGAGAGAGACCCTGACCTAGAGCTCCCTGGGCACGAAGGTTATGGGTGTATCTGCATCATCTACAGCTTCCCTCCTGGATTACAGGCGGTGAGTCGACCTAGACTGTGTGGAGATACAGTGTCACTCACAGGCATACCTTGCAATTTTGATAATTCTCGATGGGTATAATGAAACAGTCAGCTCAAAGTTTTGTTTGGTAGATAAAAGGGGAATCTCTCAACAGCATTGTCACAGAACTACAAGTGCTGACGAAGACTGAACAAAATAGCCAAACAGAAAAAGTCTAGGCTTGAGTGTCTCAGTTTGGCCTCACATGACAGTGATTCATACTTTGTTATCCAGTTGCAGATTATTCAGATAACTCATCACATATATATTTCAGTTCCTTAATGCTTCCTTGATGTACTTGTTTTGTGCTTGAAGTCCTGTTTTTATTTTAAGTTGAGGTGACAACTCAATAGGCAAGCATATCATAGATGTCACATGTCCAATAGTCATTAATATCTGATATTTAAATTAGTCATGCTACATTCCAACTCTAGTGAAAAAGTGAAAGTAAACTCAGCAGTATGGTTCATGCCTTTATTTGGACAAATACTTATCAGGTTTGAATCCCTTCCTCTTTTTGTACACCAGTATGTCAGGCAGCAAAAACAGAGAGGAGAGATAATGAAATATTTATTAAGCAGGCAGGTCCCATGATGTAGAAGTACAAGGTGGACAAAAAAGTGTAAATAGGAGCTTTTGCTATTTAGACGGTTACAGCTGTGAGGATGTATCTTTTTTTTTTCTTTTTTTTTATTCAGCCAAGCGTAGTTCCCTGAAGGTATTTGTTTGTGTGTGTGTGTGTGTGTGTGTGTGTGTGTGTGTGTGTGTGTGTGTGTGTATGTATGTGTATCAGAATCTGGTGATGTCGCGGAATCGAC
>OMKZ01055446.1:0-16202 GCA_900302535.1 Neoniphon sammara | reverse complement strand
ATGGTATAGGTTTTATTAACCCCAGCCAGTAACAAGTTTTTTTTTAAAATCCCTTTGCATCTCTTTTAAAAGTGTTCCTGTTAAATTCCTTGGTCTTAACAGCCAGAGCACCCAAACCCGGGTGTTCGGTACCCAGGAACGGACCGCGTGGCCTACCTCCCGGACAGCCCTGAGGGGAACCGCGTGCTGGGCCTGCTCCGCCGGGCCTTTGAACAGCGCCTTATCTTCACCATCGGTACCTCCATGACTACGGGCATGCATAACGTCATCACCTGGAATGACATTCACCACAAGACCTCGATATGGGGAGGGCCCCGCTGGTACGTATAGGCTTTTAGATGGATCATGGCATTAAGATGCGTTAACAGTAATGGCCTTGCAAAGTTTCCGAAGAGCTGCGGCAGCTGAGACAAGGCGCCGGTAGAGACTGACAGATGTAATTTAAGTTCCTGACAAGGAAATGCTACCAATTGATGTCCTGGGCATAATAGTGCTATTGCTGCCTAAGCTTATACTGATGCACTGATGGCTTTTTTATTTCTTTTGACAGTTTTGGCTACCCCGACCCCACTTACCTGGTGCGAGTGACGGAGGAGCTCAGAGAGAAAGGCATCACGGCAGACTGACAGTGTGCAAATAGCAAGATTGTTCTAGGACTTTCTAGGACTCGTGACTGTGCTTGTGGTGGACACGACTAGGCTCCACGTTCTGTTCTGAGACTGCCCATCCCTAAAAGGACCGCTGAAGATGAGGCCCTCAGCAGACACACTCCTAATGCTGCAGCAGAGCCCACATCACTACACTAGTTGTTCTTCTGTTTGTTCATTTTCCTCGGGAGTTCAGCTTAACCCAGTGCTTTGCGTGGAAGAAAAATACTTAAAGAGTGCAGTGCATTCTTGTATAACACAATCCTCTACCTGTCACTGTTTGCAATAGAACCGATATCTGATGCACTCACTTAAGAGTATCATGGCGTGTTGAAATTTGAGGTACTAAAATATTATTTAGGAAATCTAAGTTTGAAATGTTAAGACAATTTATGTTATATTAATGTTTATTTCTATGCTGGGGATTACAGTATTTGTTCAAAGCACACATTTTTGTTTTTATCTCCTCAGTAATGTATGTTGAGTAAGTCTAATTTGATTGTTACTAATTACCTGTTCAAAGGATGGTACTTGGATTATATGGCAGAATAGCACTGCTTCAATAGAAAGAAATCATTCTCTGAAGTTATTGCAATCTAAAGCACTCACAGGCACTTTGGTAAGGGAGTCTGTTTTTCAGTGAAGTAGGAGTAATGGTTTTTGCTTCCTCTCCATGGAAGAGTGCTCGGGGCAAACACAGGTTTGTGCAGCCATGAGCTATTAGCTCGTCGGCTACAAGCTGATGTCAGTCGCTTGGAGCTTTTTCATCTGCATTTGATCTTCCTCATCTATCTTCACTTTTTCTTAAATAGGAAGAATGTTACTCTGTCTCATTGCGACACTTTTCTTGTTGTATGTATCACGACTTCCCCCTGAGGTTCTTTTGCAGTTGTTCACTCCCGTTATTTAATGATGTCTCCCAGGTTTTGAGCCCATCACTTCAGTTGTTAGCAGTGTGCTCATCTAATTACCAGATTTACAACGATGTCAAATGCAAAGGGCATATAGACCACTTAAACCAAATCAAAGGCACAAAAGCTCTTTAAACATCTATGCCTCTGTCCCTGTCAGACTGGGAGACCTGCCTGTTAATTTTCTCATTTAAAATGAAGTAACTGCTGTAAAATTGTTTATCTAAATAGATAATCTATGACCATAATGAAAACCTAACAAAAGAAAATGTTCTGGGAACAATTGCTGTTGATTTGATTTTGGGTGGGTGGAGGGGATTTGTCTCATTTTGTTGTGCCTTTCTTATATTCAATTTTGATAAAATTGAGCATGATGTTACTAATGAATGGTAAGCAGTTCAGGCGTGTTTCGGTGTTCTTTGATAAGTCAACAGCATTATGTTTGTAGCTATATTATCTGGCTTTAAGTAAAAATACCACACAGTTCATGAGAATATGTATACTGACGTGTATTTAAATTAGCTTCTCATTCATAAAAATTCTTGTAGTCCAAAAGCTTAAAAAAAAGAAAATCAGAAATGATAGCTATGTGTGAAAGTGCTTTGCTAAGTGCAGTAATCTGCTTGACTAGTGGTAAGTCTGTCATTAATTTGATTAGTCAGATCCATACATCAAATAACCTTTCCTAATTTTTCCATCACCTTTGTATTTTTGTTATGGGACCAACTCAAATATTTTTGGGACACAGGATTGTAGTTTACTAAAGCTACCGTGCAAACATTTCTATGCATAACATAATTGAGAAGGAACCAGGAGACTTGAGTAGTTGGAGGGATTGCACATTGTAAATTGATTGTTAACAAAAAGTTGGAGTTTTGCTTTTCTAATTGCGTTGATTCGTACCTTGAGTCAGTTGATATTCAAAAAAAAAATGTGCTTTACATTTTAATACTTGAATAAAGAGTTATGTTTCGGTTTGTGTTTGACATTCAATATAGGCTGTAATTAAGATAGATGTATCCCGGGTTATTGAGTATCACACCAGTGTCCTACTGGAAAATGTTGACTGGATTGTGGTTTCTGATCATGATGAAAACTCCATGAAGGCACCGTGTGACATCTAGTGGACAAAAGCGTTAAAGTGAAGGAAGAACAGCTGAATAGTTAGAATTGACTTACATGAGTGCCACTTTCATAAAATATATACATATTTTTTAGGCTACATTTTATGAAATTTTTGTAGTACCTTCATGAATATTTAAGAACACTGAGTTCTACATTTTAAACTCATTTTCCCATTTCAACGCATGATAGAGTCATCTAGTTGGAGATGGCTATTTAATATCTGAAGCTGTGTGTGTGTGTGTATGTGTGTCTACTAGCAAAAACAAATTGTTTTGTTGACAACCTGGTTTTCCTTACAACAAACTGATGAATGTATGAATTACATCATAACAAATATTGCTGGTAAAACTTGGGGCATGTTAGCTGCAACTGCCTAATTATCTGTCATACATTTTCAGTGCATTCACACAAGTTGTTTTGGCGCTGTATCTCAATGCAAGCTCATTCTTTGCCAGGATTTGCTTCGTATGCCATCTGGCACAGGGACAGCCGATCACAAGTAACTGAGCTCAGAGGACCTGCCACCCTGAAATCTACAAGTGTCTCTTGCAGTAACTAACATTTATGATCAGAAACCTGTTGCAAAAAGAGACAGAAACCCCAGTGATCAAAGGTCACTACATTTATGCAACAATCGAACAATCACAGAAACCCCCGTCTAGATGCACAGTCAAAATCATAGGATATCAGGCTTAATTATTGCCAGAGGCTGATCACACAGCATTTCTGTAACCTAACTGACCACTCATGTTTGATTTTGAAATCTTTTAAATACCAGGTTGCAGCTTTTCAGGCAAAATCCAATCAGCAGTAAACAGCTACTAGTAGGCTAAACTATGGCTTGCCTCTATGAAGCCTCTGGAAGGAGTAGATTTTGGAGATGACCCCTTTGGACTCTGCTCTCTGTCACCACCTATCAGCTGATGTAGCCTACTGTTAACACATTTAGTAGGCCTCACTACCATACACTGCAAGGAGAGCGCAGTAGGCTACAGAAATGCAGAATATGGGCACATAAAAAGGCAAAATAAAGTCAAAAGGTTAATTTTAGTTTATGCAACTATTTTAGATCAACTTTCAACTTATTTTCCAATATGAAATGAGATAATTTTGCTGTTGGCAACCTAGTTTTTATAAACAGGTAGGGCTATGCTTGTGACACTAGTCTCTAAAAGTCTAACGCCATTGCTCTAAAAGTAACATGTCCTTGAGTTTATGTGCGGTTTTAAATATCCACCAATAGAATCACAGACTAAATAATAGAACAGAATACAAGGCTAACAAATGTTATATTTAATGAGGATGAATCACACCGCAGTTGAAATGGCTTGTAGGTACCTGTGGAGAGCTGGACTGGCTGCAGAAGTGGGTGTTAACCCTCAGGCATGTGCTTCCCAGCATCCCCTCCTGCAATGTTGCCTCAGGCAGAGACCAAAGCACTGCCACATATACTATTAACTAGAACAAAGTTGTTTCCTTCAAAAACTACTCTTTAGAAACAGTACATTTTTATCTGTGGATGTTTTCAAAACTTCCACTTGCACTTTTAAGTGTGTGTAATTTGCTCCAAATACACTACATATACCAGCATATCTCAAATGCAAGCTTAATCAATCAGTCAATCAATAGCACAAATATACAGAAAACAGTCATTTCCTTTTTTGGTTAACAGAAAATAGAGTAGAGTGAGAGCTCTTTCTGGTTCTTCCTGCTTTCTGATCTCACCCAGCTTCCTTCCCCGCCTCACCTTGGGGTGTGTTGGATGTTATGACTCAGCAGGTTGTGGCATCAGTGGTCTAGTTTACCCCTCAAAATGCTGGCATGAGCTGCACTCCCTGTGGTTTCTTGTAGCGTCAGTCGGAAAGTTTCTCAAAGTCATTTCATGTGCCAAAATCATCTTTCGGTGCCAAATATCGCGGCTCACCTCGTGGAAATGAACCGGTTGACTGCGTTTCTCATTGGACGTCAAAATCTGTGAGTGGAAACCGAAACCACTCTTGTTACATCCATACGTGGATGTAAAAGCAGCGACACGAGTTGTCGTCACACACCCGGAAAACATGGAAAACACACCAAATGTTTACACCGATCTGACCGCCGATGCTCACAGAGGTAACAGCGTTTCAGAAATGGATGACTGCGCCGTATGCTTAGACAGAATACAAGACAAGAAAACTTTAAAGTGCCTTCACTCGTTTTGCTCTGAATGTATTGACTCGGTCTTCAAGGTCAAGCCTGCTTGTCCCATATGCAACACTTACCACGGAATCTACATCGGAACCCAACCGGAAGGCACAATGACAGTGAGCCGCCACTGGCAGAGCTTACCTGGGTTTGAAAAGTATCAAGTTATCATCATTGAATACCGTTTTCCACCAGGAATACAAGGGGTGAGTCTGACACTTTTAATGGAGGTTTGAAGGCATCTACAGGGTATTCTTAAGCAAAGATTGCGTGCTGTCTTAGTTAGTTTAGTATTTGACTACCACTTTTAGTCACCTTTAAATTACAATTGCCCACCAGAGGTCACTGCAGCCTTTTTTTCAACACGGATGAGATCATGGCAAAATGGCCGCCTACCCACTACAACGTAACCCATCGCATAAAATACCCCTTCCGATTATATATGTAGGGTTATATGTTAATTTGCATGGTTCCGGATTAAGTTTTTTGCTGTACGGTGGCCTGTTGAAGGTATACAGGAGATCTGAGCAAATTTATTCAGAGCGCATCTGTCCGTTGCCATGCCAACAGAATATCTGATGGAGCTGGGCCATAGGCTATTACACCCATCATGTGATTTCTGTGATAACTATGAGGGGAAAACCAAACTCAAACATTTTAGCGTTACTTTGTGTCGCCGACAGGAATTTATAACACTCGCCCCCCTTCCTGTTAGGTGACGCCAAGTAATATGAAGACTTGACTCATGCCTGTGACATTGGGACACTTTCAAGTTTCGTCCTAAACACCCGTGATGTTTTGACAGGTATCTCGAAATCAGTACAGCATTTTCTTAATTACAGTTGTGGATTTTTAATTTTATTTTTTAGAATGAATAGACCTGTACCACGTGGTTGGGTAGACAGATCAAAACAAAACTATAGCTCTGCACTCAGGCAAGTGAAATGTCAGGAAAGAAGAGCTCCAAGGCACTCTGTTTTTCAGACACATGCACTGGGCCGACTATGAAAGTAAATTTCCCAAAATGACAAGTCAAAAGTGTCACATTGCATCTTGACTTTTGTTTAAATTGTATGCCGCAGTGACACTTTCTTTCTCTCTCACTCTGTGTGGCCCTTCTGCTATTTACATTTCACCCATCTCTAAAATGCATGCGTTCAACCAAAAAGGCAGGTGAAATGTCTATAAGCACTTAAAAATAAATTTGTGTTCTCAGTGGGACAGTCTTTCATTTTCCTGGCCCAATAACTTTTGGAATACAATGATGCTTTTAATACTTCTCCAGTGAAATGGCAGATGTACATTTTCCTATTTTGGACCCCCCCTACATTAAGGAGGTGAGGTCGAAGTATTAAAGATATAATCCCAGTGTCAGATGCCATACCAAACTGGCCGCAATGATTGTATCCCAGCATGGGAAAGGCTGTCTTGTCTGTCCAGCTGTGATTTCGGATCCCGCCCACAAATTATTCCTTAGCTGGTTCCTTATGTGAAGATGTCTGAATAAGCTTCACCTTCTAATCCATAAAATAATAATCCAGACAGCCTGCCTCAAACTGGCTCCATCAGTCTACTCTAACATGTAGAAGAGACATTATGTAACAAAGTATATCCAAATGATTTACTATCCTACAACCTGTTATACCTTTTTACAGCCTGAGCACCCAAACCCCGGGGTGAGGTACTCCGGCACGTGGCGCACAGCCTTCCTGCCAGCCTGCGAGGAGGGAGAGAAGGTCCTGAGGCTGCTGAAGAAAGCCTTTGATAGGAGACTCATCTTCACTATTGGACGGTCTGCCACCACAGGCCTCAACAACGCTATCACCTGGAATGACATCCACCACAAGACCAGCATGGGAGGTGGTCCACAGTGGTATGCACATTGTTGTTATTGAAGAGTCACACCATGCGCCGAGTACAATAAATGCACAAGAACTTTTCTTGGTGGCTTTGATGCAGGAACATATTGAAAGCTGACATGGTGGCAAAATGCATCCTGGCAATATGTGAGATTCTGATATGTTTCTCTTATTATCATAAACAGGACAGGTATTGATCTGATCACTGGCTGAGCTGGCTTACTCATACTTGCTTCCAGTGAATAGTACAAAATAGAAGTAAATGCTTAAATTACACAATGTGAAGTAAATGTAGACTTTTTAAAGTATTTGAAAAGCGTCATTACTTCATAAAATCTCAATAGCTAAATTAACAAAAGGACTTCCAAGCATTTAGGTTCCACTTCTGGACTTAATTGAGATTTCACAATGTGAAATAATAAAAATTGTTTTGGTGTACTTTTACAGGTGATTATGAGCATATTTCATATATAATTATGTGCTTCTCTATGGGTTTAGTTAATTCTACATCCTTTGGTTTTAAGACATTTTTTCAAAGCCAATTAGATAAACTGAAAAATGCATGTCAAAGCTAATCTGTTCGTTTTGGTTCCTGAAAAGCTGACATTTTGGAGATTCAAAGTTTTCATCTGATAACAGCATTATGAGTAACATAGTACCTATAAAAGAACATGACAAACGTATAAGATAAAAGCTGCATTATCTTTCTGCTTGTCTCTCTCCATTCCAGTTTTGGATATCCAGATCCAGAATATTTGACCCGGGTCCAAGAGGAGCTTCGTCTTAAAGGTGTGACAGAGGACGACTGACTGGCGAAAACCCTAGATTCAGGAAACAACAAAATGACTTTAAGTGAAGTGCCTTTAATTTTAACATTGCACTTGTTCCACTCATGAAGTAGGGAATTTCATCAGTGACTGTGGATTTAATCTGTAAATTGGGAACATATACAGTACCAGTCAAAAGTTTGGACATACCTTCTCATTGTCAGTGTTTTTTCTTTATTTTCATTATTTTCTACATTGTAGATTAATATTGAAGACATTAAAACTATGAAGGAACACATATGGAATTAGGTAGTAAACAAAAAAGTGTTAAACAAACCAGAATTTGTTTTATATTTTAGATTCTTCAAAGTAGCCACCTTTTGTTGATGAAAGCTTTGCACACTCTTGGCATTCTCTCATTCAGTTTCATGAGGTAGACACCTGCAATGGTTTTCCAACAGTCTTGAAGGAGTTCCCAGAGGTGATGAGCACTTGTTGGCTGCTTTTCCTTCACTCTTTGTAAATAATAAAAATAAAGAAAACCATTGAATGAGAAGGTGTGTCCAAACTTTTGACTGGTACTGTAATTGAAACAGTGGGACATTGAAGTTCAGTGGCTTTCCCAAAGGTTTTTGCAACTTTCAACCTACTATGCATGTAAAGAACATTAAACATATATGCAATTGGAGAAATCAAAGAAGTGTTACTGTACAGTAGGTGAGTATGAATAGACAGGCTGTAACTGTTTTACAAATGAACTGAATGTTTATATGAATTCTTTCTCTTCTCTAATTGTAAACTATATATTATAGTGTATTTCAGCCATGTTTGTTAATCAAATAACATTTCATCGATGGGTATATTTGTTGTTATATTATAACTGTAAATGCAATCCCTTGTTTACACTCCTCAGCCCACTGTGGCACCATGTGAGAAATACTGACCAAAACTGTGTGACTTGAGACCAATTAGCTTAGCTTTTGGTTTAAACGTTTAATAAAAAAAAAAAGAAAAGAAAAAAAACAACTGTAAATCCACATTTCTGAACTTGACTGTGGTGCATGATAGCAGACATACCTTTTCAGAACAACATAGCCACGCTATTGTCTGTCTTTATATTACAGCCATGAAGAAAATAAAAGCTCAAACCCTTCTGCACTACTTTACAAAAGCTGACATTGACTGACTGCTCTGACTTTATTGCAAGTGAATGGATTAGCTAACACAGCATATAATTAATTCATGTTTAATAGTGCAACTGCTCACCTGTAAAATGTACGTAGTTAAATGGTACATTGAGAGTTCAGTGGCTTTTACCAGAGAAAGTGTTTTTACTCAAAACGTCTACTGATGATGCTGTATCTGCGGTCCTTACTGTTTTTTTTTTTAGGTGGGGATTTTGGGAGAGGATCTTAAAATATCATTAAAATAATGATAGGCTGTTCAAATAACACCATACAGTTATTGCTTTGTTGTGTGGCCCCATGGAACATCAATCGCTCATAGCCATTGCTGGACAATACAGATGCATGGATGATTTTTAATGTTTGTCTCACTTTAATTAATGAAATATGCATTAAAATAAGCGCCAGTAAGAGATGCAGTTCTAAGGAGTGCCCTGAATTCATCGGTGCTTCTGTGCATGCACTAAACATTATAGCCTAAATGAAAGTGATTTTGTTTTCTCAATCCTGCCATTTTCCTGTTTAGTCCACTAGAGGGCGCTGCTCTCCTCAGACAAGACAGTGTGATGGCGTCTGCTTGGTATGCAGCTGTATCATCAACACAGACCCACACTCCCACAGCACCTCCCAAGCCTCATAGCCCAAAGTCAGTGAGAGGAGCAGAGCATCTGCTATAGACGATGAGTCATGTGTTTCTATGGGGCTCAGGGCAGCTTTAGCTGTGGCGGCCACGCTGCACGTATCACAGAGAGAGAAGGTATCGCCTTTATTTACTATACTGAATTGGCATCTCTTGATTTCTCGTGGGCATTTGAATCACTTAAAAGATGAGTTGTGTTATTCATTTGTACAGACAGACACTTAAAGGTCATTTAAGGTATTTACAAAGCTCATCTGTTGTTTTGTTGTTGTTTTTTTGAGTAAAGTCAGTTATGTAACATATGCCTATACTCCTATGCTAAATGTGTAACAAGCATCCCAGTCAAGACTTGCACAGATAAACCATAAAATCTTGCAACCATGGAAGATACTTCAACGAAGCAGTGAATACCACCACCTGTATCCTTTCAAATCTCTTCTCATTTCACGCAAGGCAACATATGCTCAGTTTTTACTGTCCGCTGAGCTCGCTGAACCCCGCCAGCACCCATTCACCAAATTACAACTGAATATGAATGATTTCCGACTGATCTGTGTTTCTCAGCGGTGACAACATGATCAGATGCCTTTTAACCTACATCTCGGTCATGTGACTCTAAGACCCAAGGGGATGAATGTATATGTGACAGGGCAGACTCACAAGGCCTGGCCTCTTTAATGCTTTGCCATGCAGGAGCTGGGGGCATTTCTGTGGCCTAGGATCTCAGGGCATCTGCTGCTGTCACAGTGCAGGACAGGACCCATCTGGTTAACCCTCCCCACCGCTCTCTCTCTCTCTCCTCCACCCCTTCTTCTCTTTATTCATCAGTTCATCCATCCCTCAGTTCTTTTCTCACCCCCACATTTATTTGGTGTCTTTTTTTTTGCACTTTTGCCATCTGACAAGTCCTCTCCTCTCTGCTGTTGTGTAAAGAAAAATGTGGAATAGATGCAGCGTTGCTGATTGCAGCTATCTAAACATTTTGTTGCATGGTGGGACACAAATTTATATTGTTTTATTTGTATGCATTTTTTCAGTAAAGAATTCATTGTTTACAATGACAGACTGGACAGTGGCCTTCCTAAAAATCTAGACAAATGGCACAGTAAAGATACAGAATACACAGAGAAGAACCATGGAAATGCAGAAATATGGCTGCTTCAAATTATCAGTTTAGCGGAAGTAAGCTACATTTGAACATAAAATATTCCATGTGAAAGGCTGAAATGAATTTCCATAATACTTCCTTCCATCTGACCCCCTTTCCTGCAGGCATTATTGTTTGAGTATGTCCCAAATCAGTCGTTTCAATAAACTGAAATGTAAAGCAGATTACACTCAGACTGCTGTATTTTGTTCATGCTCTCACTTAAATAGGGGTGGGAGCAATACAATTTATTGGCTTTGGGTCTAGACTTCACATTAAAATTGTATATGGCAGGGAGTTACTCTTGAATGACTCTTTGTCCCACTCTGCGGGCATTTGCCTTCCCTGTCATCATCCATCTGGACTGCTGGGGACAGGGGGGAAGGAATTATTGAAATGTACCCAGAGACATAAATCTGTATTAATGATTATGCAGAACAATATCACGGGTAGATTAAACATGCATCAATGTAAATGGTCAGGGACAAGCCACTGTATAAACTGGATTGATGATGCATTGAGAATAAGCTTTCAGTGCATGGATGAAGACTTCACTTATTGACGGGACAATGTATGGACAACTTGAATTATTTGGCTTGCAGGGATTGAAAAACGGAACCATTTTTAATCTAATGTTTCTAGAAGTGACTAGAAGGCTGTTTAAGAGAGAATCTAGTATGAGACAAACAAAGACAGAGGCAGACAAACCCATTAGAGAAGAGATCTGCGATGCTTCCTTCAATAGCAATGATAGGAAAATCACAGCATGACAATCCAGAGCTGCTGCCACATAACACAAACTTGTGTTGTCATATCTGAAATCAGCCGGCCGCACAATCTCTCATGTTGTTTCCCTTCTTTGGGGGATTTGAATAGAGTGTTTGTTTGTGATGCAATGGCGGTGACAATTTGTGTGCTCATGTTTGTGTGTTGTACAGTAGTTCTCGCCCCCTCTTCCCACTGTGCTCCTTAATTAGAGTGTCTCAGGCTGTGGGGAAAACCCTGGCACACTGCCTGCCTGCCTGCCTGCCTGCCTCTCTGCTTTTGTCTCCTCATCTTCTCATCCTCCAGAGCCAAAGCAGCCCAATCATGGATATACCTGTCTATCTGGATGCAGGGCACGCTACTCTTCTTTCCCCTTCACTGTAATGAGGATCAGCTCCTCCAGACGTACTTTTGAATACCTTTGAAGGCATTTTTTCATCTTCACCCAGTTTCCCCCCCTTTTTTAACATCAAGGTTGACAGGAATAAAGATTCTCCGGCGTCTCTGAATTATGAATCTCTTGTTTCCCAGCCATGAAGGACAAACAAGGACATTTCAGACTGTATGTGTATGTTTAGTGTGTGGACATGAGGAGGCATCTGTCCCCATGCAGACTCTTTGTGTGACAGAATGTCAGCCCACAGCACTGACATGCTCATTCACTGTGCCTTGGGCTGTTTGCTTAAGAACAGCAAAGTGAAGGTGGATGTGTGGGTGCCTGCGTTTCTGTGGCTTTTGTCTGTGTGCCCTTGACTGCATCTGTGTATACAGTATGTACGGATATGCACAAGTGAATGCATGAGTGCGCGCGCGTGTGTGTGTGTGTGTGTTTGTCAAAGCTGCTTCTCACATTCTGTTCTCTGATTCATAGCCTGGGCTACATGGCTTTTTGTCTGCCTGATTTAGCAGAACAGGCCTTCTGCTTTTCTTAGTAATGCTGACAGATTTACTGACTTACTTCACCAACAGGGCACAACAGCAGAGCTGGCAACTATTGGGGCTTTGGCTGGGTTATCAGCAAGACAGATTGAAGGCTCTGCTCAAGCTGTTCTTCATTAGCGACAGCCAGCGTCTCCATGATATGAGAATAGCAGCACTATCATCTGTCCTTTTGTGAGAGAGATTAAAATGGTGTCCAGTAATTACCTTTCCAAACTTACATTGCACACACGACACAGCACATTTGTTGTTGTTAGCTGTTCGTAATGCTCATGAGAAAAGCACTCTGCTGCGTTTGTCTATCAGTCAAAACATCTATTTACTAAATCTGGAACGGTGAGTGGAAGCACATTTTATAACTGTAATAGAGGCTTGTGCAAAAAAAAAAAAAAAAGTAAGCACCTTGCAGTACAACCAGGCGGGTGCATGCATCAAATTATTCTTGTTCATATCACAGAGAACATCCAACCTTTGAAGTCTCATAGTCTCACCAGTGTGAAGCTGCAATATCGGTCACGGAGCGTCCAAACATAATATTCAACTATTTTCAACATCAACCTCATCTGTTACAGTACATAATCACTGTCCTAACGGGGATGAAGGACAACATTTTCACTGAAGCCTCCTTATTATTAAGCAGGGCATGAGGCTGTCCAATTTATGAGCGTCCGGCATTTTATCAATATCTCTCAAATCTCACTTGGGTCAAGTATAGGAGATATTATCTGGGTGCATTAGGGAATGGTAAAATCCTTTGTTGTCCTTCCTGTCTGCATCCATAGCCTTGGCCATCAGCTCTCAAACTGCATCACATAACAGCAATTAGCTGTGGCTGTCATGGCAACTAGTATGAGCTTTCTATCACTTTACAGAAACAGGATATCAACCCAGCCCTCTCTTTCTTTAGGCCAAGTAAAAACAGTCTGGAGCTTTTTCACATTAGTGGAAATGGATTTTTTTTTTAAATTCTAAAGTCTGATTTAGCTTAGCTGACATTCATCTCGGTATAAACATGAATTCATTGCTCACATTATGGCTCCACAGGTATCAAAAGACTTTCTTAGCTTAGCACCATTGGGTGATGCGATTGAGCCCTAAAATAAGCCTGCATTCATGCTTAAAGACAGGAGAGCTTTTTGTAACAAAAACCTCTCTCTAAGAGACATGCATTTGGATGGTTTTAGAGCCTGGTGTGTTTTGCATGGGAAAGCTGTATCCAGTGACACCTCCACTGCACGTGAGCGCCATCAAGACTTATTTGGAGGCAGCAGTCATTGTACTTCATGAATAGCAGTGTGTCCTGTTTCTAAATTTACATCTCACAATCAGATCAGATCTCAGGTTTTTTGGCATCACTGGACTGCTAAGTTTTCAAGTGAATGGAAAATCAGGCCTGCTTTTGGTCTGATTTTGAAGAGCTCCATTGATAGTGCATGTCACAAGGATTTTTGACAAAACTGGAGCTCAGATTACACATTGAAATGTTTTCTAATGGGTCACTTTCCTTTCTGGATTTAATTGTGGTTCAAGACTCCTAAACGATAAGGATTTCATAGACAAACTTAGTACTACTGTAACACACTATAGTCTTGCTATAGTCACATTTAATATGCTGTACTTGTGCTAGAACCTATTTTTAGTTCATTCTAATTCTATGTC
The DNA here is from genome assembly GCA_900302535.1 of Neoniphon sammara. Taxonomy (NCBI): domain Eukaryota; kingdom Metazoa; phylum Chordata; class Actinopteri; order Holocentriformes; family Holocentridae; genus Neoniphon; species Neoniphon sammara. The sequence goes on along the minus strand of OMKZ01055446.1, from coordinate 2,375 downwards.
TGCTGAAACAATTAGCAAATGGGACACTGACCCTCCTGGCTTGAAACAGCCTGCTTAGCAGTTTAGACACTGAATTATATCAGTTAACAGTAAGTGTATTTATGTAAGACAATTATAGTAAGAGCTGAGAATGGTATAAGAGTAACCACTCCTGCTATCTTAGCCATGCCCTCATATGATAAATAACTCCTGACTTACAAAATAGTTACAAAATATATTTCCATATTTGGATCCCCAGCTGGTGTCTAGCATCCTTTCTTTTCAGCCAGTAGATATGTCAGTGCAAAGCAAATGTTTACCAGCAAATGAACCTCTAACAAACATGAGAAACAGGAAATCTTCAGAAAATACCCTGAAACAAACACAGCATCCCTTGGAAAATGTCCTGTTTACTGTAAAAGGCAATTAAAATTCCATAAAATAGATAGATAGATAGATAGATACTGTACATACATACATACATATGTAGAAATCAAAAAGACTCTTTAAAACCAGAAATCACAAAATACACAATATAATTACACAGTTTAAGGGATTAAGTAGTTTAGCATATGAATTAACGCATTAGTTCAACACATGTAGATCTGTTGCAAGTTTGAATAAGCACATTTGTCTCCACCGAAGAGCTCTTGTGAACATCAAAGGCCATCTCAATAATTAGAGGGAGGAAGAGAGAGGGGAGAGGGAGCGAACATTTGAATATTGTCAGTGTGGCATAATGATTCCAGTCACAAAGGTGCTCCCGTGCCCTCTGCAGTCAGCATCAAGGCAAAAAGCATAGCAGCGCCGAGAAAAAGCATATTTACTTACCAAAGCTGTCCTCCAAGCAGCTGTGGATCTAAAAGTTGAAGAGAAAGCGCAGAAACAGCCTTGGGAGGGAGGACACAGACAGCAAAAGGGATGAAAAATCATGCATGGGAATATCTTTTGAGCCAATGTGTTGCATAGTAACAAGGGCTGCATACCAGTATCTGGACCAGGCACTGATTAAAAACTTTTATCTTTGAGGTCTTTCTTTAAGCCATTTTTTTAGGGTGCGGATGCACATCCAAACAGAGAAGCTGACTTTATTTACGATGGCCATTAGCGCTCGGAGGTATGGTAAGTCTTTAGCCTAATGAGGAGAAGCAGAGGTAGAATTTGCTCAAAGTAAGTAGAGGAAGTGATGAGGCATTCTTTTTCCCAGGTACGGATAACAACAGTAAACAGGATCAGTGATGCTCACTGTTCTTGATCTCTGGAATATTTTTTTTTTTAGCAATTCAGCTCTCCTCTCGCTCATCTATATGTCCTATGAACCACATGGAATAATACCAGAGATCCATAACTGGGTTCAGTGAGCTGAAAAGATCCACTGGAAGGAGAACGTCTACACTACACATACCTAGAAATACCGTGACCTTCTGAACTCCAGCCCGAGGAAGAGGGCAAATAAATGTCAACTAATTTTGTCCCCGTCCCTTGGAGAGAGGAGAATTGGCAGAGGCCGCACGGACACCTCAGGATGGCACTAGGCAGCAGGCCACAATCCACCTCGGCTCAGGCCTGCAGGACTTATGGTCACTGAGTTCATTGACTATCTAGCATGTGTCTTGTTGTGGGTTCAGTGCTTCTATAACATATACTGGAGAACGATTGTTTAAAACGCAGGTATGAGTCAGTGATTCTAGACCACATTCTTGATATTTCTGGTACACTTTAGAAAATGAACATTAGATGGCAAAAAGGGCTGAAAATGTCATCAGTTTGAAAAGATTTTTAATGCTTTCCTCACAAAATCATGTGGATTCTGTGTCTATTTCCTCTTTTCCTAAGGAGAAAAGAAGGTAAATATGTTATTATCACACTTAGATTTGTCCCGTGTGTTGTCATAACAACACACTCCTGCAGTAAAGTGGATGGGGATCAGTACATCAAATATCCATTAATAAATCATTACATTGATAACAAAGACCTGCCAGCTTGTTTGGCTTGTAGGGAGGAGTGACCATATAAACCTCTTATGTTTCCCCATAGGAGAGTCTGTTTGATCCTCACATCCTCACTGCAACTTGGCTCTCTTCAGCATCCTGTGGAAACTAGGATGCTGCCAGCAAAGACCTCTTCCCAATGCAGTGCTTATGTAATCTGCATTGGCTCTATGCTTCAGTTCCCCCTTTGAGTACATGCAAGAACATCCTCTAGTGTGTGTATTCTCAGAGCTATTCCTTACAGCTCCCTTGTCACTTAGGATCAGTGTCATTGCTCGGCTCACTGTGCTTTCTTAGATCCACCTCGCTTTCTCTAACACCCTGGTGTCCATATCTATAGTCGCAGAGCAAACATGATGCGCTACAACACAGCATTTCTCTTTCCATCCAATGTCCAGTCCAGTC
>OMKZ01055441.1:0-10364 GCA_900302535.1 Neoniphon sammara | reverse complement strand
ATAGACATGAAACTCCTCTGACATTTTTAAGTAAGCTCACTGAGTTCCAAGAAGGCAGGTTGAATATGTGGACTCACAGATACTGAAGACTACAGGATGGTCCTTCTACAGTTTCCACAGAATCTAATGGACCACTTGAAGGGCTGGTGTTCACTACAAGTATTGGTTGCCATGTTCCTGTTGCTCAGTATGATCAGCAAAGGTAAAAATATAAAACCCTGTATCTTTTTTTTTATTGGTTTACTTCAGCATTGTGATAGCTCTTGGCTTACTGTTTACCCTTATTCAAGCAACTCATTCAGAATATGGAGATAAAAATCAAACCTATGAAGGTAGCTATGCCATAAGTATTTGCAGTGAAGGTGAAACATCAACCACAAAGTTTTGGTTAGCTTATCAGCAAAGCGTGGTTTCCACTGGCAGGTGCTGTCTGCACGGTGTCTGTGAGGCATGTTGCAGCCTCATCAAGAAGCCAGCCATTGCATTTTGCTTTACTTCTCAGACTGGTATTTTATATGTTTAGGAGTTACTTCAGCGCCATGAGACAGAGAGATGCAGTGGTTGAACACATCGTTTGGCTATTTAAAGTGACTGACTGAACATTCAGCGTGTTAGAACAACCATCAGAGTAAAAGCAAAAGTAAAATGAGAATGAGAAATGAAGAGAGTAAGATCATAATGAAGAATAACAATTGAAATGTTGATGGTTCGATTGAAAAGAAATTATACCTAAATTTTGCATACAGCCTGCCTTTCATTTGATTTGATTTGATTTCTGTTTGTCATATGGCCTATTATCCATCTTCAGCCTGTGTTTTAGGTCTTATTGCTGACGCTGCTTCCGTTGTCTTCTCTTGGTCTGAGGTGTCCTCAAAAAGACTGCTGTGTTCTTCCTGGGACAGCCCAGTAATGTAAAGGTTGAATAAAATTAATTAAGTGAAGTTATTTTGCTATCTGTTTCTCCCAAGGGACGGCTTGTGAGGCTCCTTCAAGTCCTCAGTGCTTCAAAAGACACTCAAGCCAGAGTATTTACACTTGTGAATGGAGCACATCAATGAGCAATGTGACATATAACCTTTACTTCAAGTGAGTTGGACCGATCTATCAAGCTGTGCATTTTTCCCCCATAACGACCATTAAAAAGTACTGACACCCACTCTTAAAATGACTGACAGCACAAAATTAACATAAAAGTGACTTTTTAGGACATATGTCAACTATTAAGTTCTTCAGTGACCAATTGCTAACGTATGTCCTTCAAAAGTCACTTTTATACACTTATGAGATGTACAACTGCACAATGGTTAATTGATCAAAGAGTTAATTTATCCAAGCCAAGGACTTTCAAGATGTTGTAAGATTATTTTTTTATGTGTCTAATGCACTCACAGCACGACAGATTCGCCCTTCAAAGATATGGAATGTAAGGCTACTGATAAAAACTTGACGTTGGCAGAGGAGAAACTAATCAAGGATCGGCCTGTCTACATATGGGTGACAGCTCACACAGGAAACTCCAGCTGCACATCACCCAGGACCTCTGTGATTCTCAGGAATACAGGTACTTAACACTGCAGCATCCACAGCATAAGAGATTAAAACACATTGTTGTCTTTTTTTTTTTTTTTTTTGTAGCAACCAGTCCACTGAAACACAAGTCCACAACTTGCTATCAGGGCAGGGAACCAAATCTGTCACACACAAGCCACAGTGGCTAATGAACATGGCCACTTACATTATTTTGCTAGTTAAATCTAAATTTTAGGATGGAAAAGAGCCCCAGCTTATGGTTATTTACCTGCTTAAGTGACTGACAGAGTAGATAAACTTTACCAGCTTTTGGCTCGTGGCGAGGGGGGGACTTATCACTCTGCATATGCAACCTATGAGGGGGGTCATGAGTGGGCGTTTCTTGGTTTTAAGGGGTCACAAGCGACAAAGTTTGAGAACTACTGGTGTGGACTAACAAATAATCAGAATGATCAACATACTTTATGGGAACTGGACATAAAAATAATAATAATTCACTGTCTGATAAAGAAGAAACATGATACACAAAAGTGTTTTGCTTTTCCTCAACAGTTAAGTATGAAGCACCACAAAATCTATCAGTGTCCTGGTTAAACAGCAACCTCAGTTTACACTGGCAGGCTGCAGAGATGCAGCCGGCTTCAGTTGAGGTGCTGTTTCGAAGAGAGAAAGACACCACTGGATCGTGGGAAAGTGTAAGGCCAATTTCTAATGCAAACTCTGTTCACCTGTACACTCAGATTTCCTTTTTTTTCTGCCTTGATTAACCTATTTGACCTTTTTCCTCACTGTTCATATAGAGATCATTTAAGACAAATACGCCAAATGAGACTTTGATATGTAAGTACTCCCATGTCTTGTATAGCACCGTGTGTTCGAAACAGCATAGGTCATCACTTGCCACAATATGTGAAATACGTGTTTGTACATTTATCCTTAAGTTTCCCTACAGTATGTTGTTATGCTGTGTTCCTCTAAGACCTAAGACCTCTAAGCTCACAACTTAGAGGTCTTTGATTAGAAAAAATGCAGCTTCAATTTAAAATGTCTGGGTATACCTTGATGATTGTGTCTGTTTTTCTTTTTATCTGAACAGACCGGATCAGTGTCTTGAATCTCCAGAAACATTCAGCTTACCAGGTTCAGGTCAGACAGAAGTCCACCCAGGCCAGCAACCCGCTGTGGAGCGACTGGTCTCCAGTTCACACTGTTCCTGCAGGTGAAATTATGTTCCTCTGTGTCTGGAGCAGGCAGTTAGCTCAGAGTGTGGCTCAGAGGTTTTATGGTTCACACTCTGCTATTTGCAGGTTTGCACATTTGCCCATTTTGATAATATTACCAATGAAGTTGACTCCAGCGCACTCCAAAGCAAACAACATAAACTGAGAAAACAATTCATTTTTCTAACCTTTGCACAAAAACTTTAATATCCTTTACAGATTTTTAGATGTAGTTTGGATGACGAGGCAATGGCAAACCTTTTCACATTTTGAAGGATGCTCATTCCCAGAATTAGTGAATTGAATTGAAATGTCTTTGTTTGTATTGCAGTACTTGAACAGTCACCTGATATTAACATGAACATCAGTGAATTTGAAAATGGCACTCGGGTACTAATGCTAACGTGGAAGGTAAGTGAGTGAAAGGACAACTAGTTTGGTATTTTCAACTCCTGTGTGTCATCCACCCATGCCACAAGTTCAAATGATTTGAAATCCTGTACACATATCCAGCTATCTGTTTTATAAAAGAGATGGGTTGGCTTTCCTCTCTGTCTCCCTTTTATTGGGCTAAATTCTGACGGGGAATGATAAACACAACTGCCTAGACGGTTTTGTACTTCTTCAGTCGATTTCCAGTGAGTGAAGTCAACATGAAGCCAGTTGTCATCTCTCTTCAGTCAGCTTTGGTTTGCAGCTGTGTTCTGACATTGGCAATTCATCCCCAAATTTTACAGACTGCAAGAATATATATTGAGAAATATCCCAAAACATTGCTTTGGAAGCTGGCAGTGTATCCAAGAGTGGACTCTCTGTTCCAGATAATGTTAACGTAACAGCTTCCGGTTTTATTTGTGCTTCATTAGTGCAGAATTAATAAAAACTTGACACTGTCCAGTTCGGCTAAATGTTAATGTGCAGCCAGCTAGTGTAAGTCACCCTCATGTTGTTCCATTTCAGGCTGCTGAGGTTCAAACATGTAGTCCGTTTAAAATAATAGAGGCGGTATCAGAACACGTTCATGTTTATATAATATAAATGGTGAAAAGCATTCATTAATCACACCTGAGGTCTGTAGCTCTTTTTGAATCAACTTTCCCAGACCTTTAAAGAAGCAGCAGATCTTTTTAACAGCAGCCATTTTGACATGAAATAGCAGGTAAACACAGGTGTTCCTAATGACATTAATGAATGTTCTGTTATATTGAGGTCTAACAGAGCCCATGCTGGCTCACTGGAAAGACTCTGCTACACTAACATGGAACAAAACCTTAATTAATGCCATTAGTAACACCTGTGTTTACCTGCTATTTTATGTCAACATGGCTGCTGTGAAAAAGGTCTATTCTGGAGCATAAGATATGTCAGGACAGACCTTGTTTGCTGTGTTTTTTCCTGAATTAAGCTCCGCTCTTTTTCTCAGCCTGTGCCACATGCAGCAGCAGTTGGAGGAATCACTTACAGCCTCACAGACACCCAGTCTTCTAATGACTGTCCTTGTCTGAGGAAGAAGAAAAAGAAGAAACACCTCAAGACATCTAACACTGAATACAGAATTTATGTGACTAACTCTTTGGTTAACATCTCCGTCACTGCCATTAACTCAGCAGGGAAATCTCCTCCAGCAAATATATTAGTACCAGCCAAAACAGCCAAGGATTTGAAAAGTAAGTGTGTGCATGCACCTACATACATGCACACCGGCCTTTGACCTGCCTACCCTCAGGGTGCAGTGTATCTCTTGTCATGTGTACTCATGCTTTAACAGATCAAATACTAAAAAAAAACACATACTGTTTCCCCAACAGCTTGTGGCAAACAATTACCAAGAGGAAAAGTTCCAAAATACACTTGCCTGGAGTGGTATGAGCTTCAAAATGGGAAAGTGATTCCAGAAACAGTGAACACTTTAAGAGCACGGGAGAAGTATAATAAAATAACAGGAAGTAAGTCATATATGAAGTGCTTTTAACTAGCAGTGCATAATCTAAGTGTTTTTTTTTTAAGTCAAACCAGTGGATTATGGGTCCAAAAGTCCAACATTTATTTCACTGTCTCCTGTATTTTAATCAGGCTGTTCAATCCAATGGCATTTTTAAAACATCTAAGGACCTTACTCTGTGTAACTGATGTGTTTTATCTGCTTCTTGTTCATCATTCATCTGCTCTTTTGGATTGTTTACTCTTCTCATTTTCCAGGGTTCCCACCCATTTTCACAGACAAAATTTCAAAACTTTTCCATGACTTTTCAAGGACCTTTAATAAAATTTCATGTTCATTCACAACCTATAAATAAATGAACAGAAGTGAAATTGAAGGGGCATAATGTAGTCACACACTGACATATGTTTCGTTACGCCAACAGCTACAGAAAGTTGGACTTGCATGTCAAAATGTTAGGCAGAAGATTATCCATGGAGGATTACTATAATTAATTTCATTACAGACAACAAAATTAATTTCATGACTTCCAGGCCTGGAAATTTTAATTTTAAAATTCCATGACTTTTCCAGGTTTTCCATGAATGTGGGAACCCTGTTTTTCTGTCAATATTGTGAAGTGCTTTTGATTTTACTTGATAAACACATGAAACCATATCTTGTTCTGTTGCAGAAATGAAGGATTATGTTCCCTACTTTCATTTCAAACACAAATGCGTTCATGAGATACCGCAGACAGTTGAAATGTGTCTGTTCTATTTTAAGGAGGACGGTAAGCACATCAAAATGGAAATTCTCTATTTCTTCTGTATTCTCTGTGATGACTGTGATGCAGAGGCTGTGCTTTCTACAGTAATGCTGGCTGTAATTTAAAGCTGCCCTGGGCAATATTTTTATATAAAAATCCAGTCTTCTTATCACCCTAAATCATAAAGTGAGGCTGCAAAAGAGTTTGGTGTTGGTATGTTGGGAACTTCTCTCCACCTGAGAGCGAAGTGAGCACTCCATCCAACGCTCAACTCGAAGAAGACATTCTGCTTTACTGATTAGAGGATATCTGGGTAATGAAGTCCTCAAAATTTCCAGTACCCTCTACTGTGTCCTGGAACTTAGGGTGGAGATACATGATTGGTGTATTATTCATTTATTTATTTATTTATAATGGCTAAGTGGTAATCCACCCATAATAATCTGTCACACATGAATCACACATGTGATGCTCCTTTAATACTTTGGTTGTCAAAGCAATGGACATGGTAGCAGCTAAACAGGTATTTTTTATTGGCTCAGCAGCAAGCTTGAATGAGCCGGTCACAGAGCAGCCAGCTGTAATGCTGTAACCAGCTTTAACCCGTAATTGCAGTTTAATGCTTGCACGAAAATAGGGCCCATAGTCATGTTTCATACATAGTAGTTTTCCGAATGCTTCTTGTGTCTGTTTGTTTCTCTTGTCTTCCTCTGCTAAGCAGAGACAGAAAGTAAATGATATTCAAAGAAAAGGTGTCTATACACATATAAATTCTGCCAACTTTGTCTTCATATACTGTAGGGAAAAATACTTTTTGTTAGATACTAAATGTTTCTTTCCCTCGTCAGCACCCCGCGTCAAACCTCAGGATTTCATGGCTTCCAGTAAAACCCTTTATTCTGCTGTGCTGTATTGGACCGCGATTCCCTCTAAAGACCAGATGGGTTTCCTCACCCACTATGTTCTGTGCAGCATGAAAACCAGTCCACAACCCGAGGCTGAAGGTGCAAATTCACTTGTGTTTCAAAAACCCACCTCCTTGAATGGAACTATGGAGCATATAACATAAAATCTGATATAACTTGCTGGCCTCATCGCAGCAGGAGTACGTACACTGTAATGAAAATTTTTAAAACATCAGTATATAATCTATACATAAACCTAGAAAAAAGTCATCCAGTACAATTGCAAATTAGCTGGCTTTGTCATGATGCAAAATTTTACTTTGCTTTTGTTTATCTTGCAGTTGTTCCATCACTGATGCACATTTGTTTTTGTAATTATCCGATATTTCCACATCCTGTGAAACATGCTTAACATATAAATATCTATATAAGGACACAAAAAACACCACAATGTCAGATAATTTCTGTGACGACAACAATTTGTGGCATACTGCATGTTCTTCCATCTCTTATTTCATCAGAGTGCCATAATGTTTCGCCGTCACAGACTGAATTTCTCCTGGAAAACTTGACACCAGGGGCCAAATACAACATCAGCCTGGCTGGAGTAACAAGAATGGGAGCCGGACCTAAAGCCAGTCTGACTATCAACACAGTGCCAGGGAAGCCTGTGGATGGTATGAAACTGACTGAGAATAACTTTTCATATGGAGTCGGTTTACTTGTTTTCTAAATTACAAGTCGATGTTACAATATTTGACAACTTCTAATTTATCGAATCCTATCCATTTTCCCTTAATTAGTGTGGTTGAGTCTTGGCTTGCTGTTGGCTTTCTTTTTCGCCTCAATAATGTGCACCTTTATCTTAAAGAGGTGAGTGGCTTTTGTTTTGTTTAATGGGACCAATGCCTGTTAAGTCTTGGGGTATTAAAAACATCTTTAAGCATATTCTGCCCCACAAATTTAACTTAGTTGATTAGTTGGCATTTTATGTTTGCTTGTAGAACAGATATTCATCCTGGCCTGACAGTTTCTGTTCTATTGCAACACTCAGACTCAAACACAAGATCTTCCCTCCCGTACCGAAACCTGTTATTCGACCTTCAGCTTCCTATCAACCAGAGAATCAGGTAACTCTTATCCGGATGCTGTATTCTGCCTGAGATTTGGAATCATGCAGATTTTAGGGACCTTTTGCACCTCCCCATGCCCTGATAGATGCGCCTTGTCGTTTATCCACTGCAGAGTCAGAAATGCCTTATTTTTATCCAGAGAACAGACGTAACCTCAGACGTCAGAATGCATTAATGCAACTTTTACCATCCTCTGCTGGTGTGACCTCGACAGGAGATGCCGGAGGTGAAAGAGGAGGTAGACGAGATAACGCTGCACCTGCTGGAGCCAGAGGCCAAGCCCGACCAGACAACTGAGGACCATGAAGAGACCACTATCCAGGGGGGTGTTTGGGAGACAGATGACGCTACTGAGGACGAATTGGAGGATGAGAGCATTCTGGGAAATGCCGTGACTGCAGAGGGAAGCTGCGATGAGCACTTGAGCTCCGGCTATAAGCATCAGGCGCGGAGGAGCTCCAAAGACTTTGAAATGTCAGAGCTTGGACAGGGAGACAACGAGATTCCCGTGGTGATATACAGGAACAGTTTGGTCTTCGATGTGAAGCCAGACTCCTCTTAGACTCCTCCCTCTACATAAGTAGGGGTTTTACTGCCCCATAGCACAAAATGATTATAACATCCACAGGACTTGATAGGGTTGTTTATTAATAGATGACTCATTGATTATTTATCAAGGTGCTGAGACTTCTGGATTTCAAAACTCACTTTCTGGCTTATACTCTCTTTTGAGCCAAAACCTTCTACCTCCTAACCCACACTCACACATGACAGCGTTGTGAGTGAGTGACACATTTCAGCTATAAAGGCTGAAAAGCTTCATTCTCAAGCCAAAATATATATTCCACGTTGTCCAAAATATGGACAGTGTGGAAGGGGCGTGTTGTCATTAACAGGCTTTGTTCATGCAAGCTGTTAACAAACTACACTTGAAGTTGCACTTGTAAAAACCAGGATCAATTATTTTTTATTTTCTGTTTAGAGAGCAGTGCCAACATGGGTAACACATAAGTACATATTAGCAAATAAATAAATCATTATGTTATTCCAACATATTGAGTTATTGTTAGAAATTATACTCAATCCATGAACAATAAACAATAATGATACAAGTTCTCATGAGAAATCAAAATAGGATAAATAAGTGAATGAGTGAAATTACATTTTTTTCAGTCAGTATTCATTTGCATTGTCTTAAAGGTTTCCTGAGAGTCTCCAATACTCCAACATTTTCCAATTTACCCAGACTGAGACAAGATGTTCGATACCATTTTCACCTCTGTACGCCCACTGGTTCGGTTCCGATGGGTAGCATTTCATGTTAGCTTAGCATAAAGACTGGAACTCTACAGGAATCATTAGCCTAGCTCCGTCAAAGTGAAAAAAATAAATCTTAGAGCAACCCCAAAGCTGTCTTATTTACACCATGCATTATGTATATTACACAGTAATGATGATGTTTTTCCCAGACAAAATTTCTTACTCGTGGACAACTACTGCTCAGCTTTGACTTCTGGGATATCTAGAGGGGTTGTGGTTGGAAATAAGGAATCTTGCCTATCCAAAATTCAACCTCTCATTGTGAAACTCACTCAGCCTGTGTAGAAACCTTCAGCTAAGGTGAGACAGAATTGCGGTAAATGTGATTTTTCTGCAAGAACTACAAAGTGCAGATGGAACATCATCTTTACTGCAAAGTGCCTGTCGTGCACAATATTGGTTAGTGAATGAACCCATGAAGTCTGAGGGATGCAGATGACAGAGGCCAAAGGAAGTGATAGCACAGCAACTTAGAGGTAGAAAAAACAGTAAAAAGAAAAAAAGTGTTGTCACATGAAAATGTAACAGGACGTGATCAAGACAAAACCAATGACCTAAAAAAACGCAGTCATGCATGGTGAAAAGGCTTGCTTACTCATACAGTACTTGCTGCATCTGTGGTATTTCAACCTACCTTTATAAAATAAGAACGTCTTGCTATTTTGCCAAAAATGACAACAGATTTGCAACATTTTCCACCACACTGCACTTTAATTTCTTCTCCACGCAGTCTTTCTCTTGCTTCCTGTCCTTTTTTCATTTGAGGCCTTCACTGGGTTTGTATTTAATATGTCAGCCAATTCATTATCTCTAACCACATCAAGAGTAGGAAAATCTGTTCAGACCACAGACAGCAGACTAACATCTGTAAAATGTTATGTGCGGTTACATTCATGTTAATAACAAGAACACCAGATATCATCACTTATCTGCTCATCTGTTCAGTGAAGTAATCTGCAAGATATTGGTCAATAATGTGACAGTAATACTTGAGAGGCTGTTTATATACTGTCATTATGGATGAGAACCGTGTTGGTCAAATGCACTTTTTAAAGGTAATCATTTGCTTACTTTGTTGTCTACTTTAAAAAGTAATTTGAGGATCATAACTGCCCTCTGAGGGTCCCTGAACCCCAAACTAGGGATCTCTGCAGTCATCTAATATTGGCCTCCAGCATCTGCGGCGCCGCCTAGTGGCCAGAAGCCGGCAGTACAGTGAGAGGACATGTAGCAGGGCAGGCAGAAAGAGCGGTCGTCATTTTTTACCACAGGATAGCTACCAGACCGCAGCTCTGCGTCTGTGGCTGTGTAACAGTCAGCCGTGGTGCTTTTAGTAATAAAACATGAATGGGTCAGTTACGTTGACCTTCTGGTAATGCGTGTGAAAATGCCCCATGCGTGTTGCAGTGTGCTAGAAGATGGCGGAGTCGGATGGTGGGGATTTTGCTTCGAGACATCCGCAGAACAGGTGAGCAGGATGAGGTGGGGACCTGGTGCGTGTGGGTGTGTGTGTGTATGTGTGTGTGCATGGATGCTGGCTCGGTTCATCCCTGTTTCCCGGCTGTG
>OMKZ01055440.1:12201-22786 GCA_900302535.1 Neoniphon sammara | reverse complement strand
CTCTAATAGAACATAACCAACAGCCTTCTCATGCTCATAATTTACGAATAAAGCTGTCTTATAAGAAGATAACTTTCATTTAAATATAAATAATCTGAGGTACACAATGGCATTACCTTCACCTCCTGCAAGGAGCCTCTGTGCAGTAAGGTGACATGCGCCCCCACGTGACTGTTGGAGGCTGCGCAGCCATCGGCCACTATCAGAGCAAAGTTCTTCCGAAACCGATAGTTTATAAACTGTATGTTGAGCAACTAGTACTGCAACAAAGCAATTTCCCCGCAGGGATCAATAAAGTTCTCTGAATCTGAATCCTAAGTCCTTGGATCTGCGGTCAAGGGTGATGTGGTGACCGTTGTCCAGCCCCTGCAGCCTTCTCAGCCATTTGTTTTAGTTTGGTGACAGTGGGGATGGTGTAGGTGGTGGTGGGCTGCTGCTCTGCACTGCTGCAAACACCCTGCCATGCCTGCTGCTGCTGCACCCCATGCTTACTGCCTGCTGCTTCAGAGCGTCCTCCCACAAAGAACGACACCACAGGAGCATTTGTTCCTGAGGTGGAGCTATGGGTGGGCCTGGATGTGCGTAGGCCCACCCAGATTGACAGGTTGCCCACCCTATCAGATTCATGGCAAAAAAAAAAATTTTGTCTTATTGTCTTTTTTCCTCCCACAGTTCATTTATTTTATGCTCATACAGTGATAAAACAGGTATATATACAATAACAACAAAAACAAAAGAGGACAAAAAATAAATAAAATAAAAAATATAAATGTGACATGACAAGTTTTGTTGGGTCACTTTTTAAAAAACAAAAAAAACAAAAAAACCGACTAGTAGAGAATGAAGCTAGTTCGGACCAGGCTGTGCCTAAAAAGGGTCCACAGCAAGCTGATAGTGAGATGTATATTGACTTGAAAGATAAACGGCCACATTTGACAGAGAGCTGATTGATGCCGCTGATTATGATGAAATAATCAACCTGTTCAACTCCAAACCAAGAAGACTCCATCTTGTTTAGGCATCAGTAGCAGCAGGTAAGCTGGTGTCTTACTTATTTTATTTTATTTTGGCCTGCCGTGACATGTTATGATTGTGGTTTCCGTAACATAAGCCTATTAGACGGTTTGCATTTGTAGCAACTGTCATATCATAATGAGGATTATGCAATGTTGGATTTGTTATCATTGTCATGTGACAGGCTCATTGATGACGTATTATGACATGAGAACTAGGAAATTGTGTACTAAAATTTACTACTCTCTCACCTTATCATTTAAACGTGTATCTAAGCTTAGAGGGAAAAAAACAATAACAACAAAAAGCTCAGGCCCATCCAGAATTTTTCAGGCCCACTCATTAGTCATGTTCTGGATCCGCCTCTGGTTTGTTCGGACCCTTTGTTCCACCACGTTTGTTCCAACCCTGTAAAAGGACCCATAGGAGCGTTTTCTAAAGTAGCGCCCCCTCCTGACAGAAAGCGATATAGTAGAAAGAGCAAGACTGGTCGAGTAGGGAGGAGTTTGGGGTGATGGTTGAGCTGACAAAATACAGGACTTTCCTGCGGGAGACCTGTGTTCGGTTCCCGAGTGACGTGAGACTGGTGTTTGTTTCTGTGTTTCCGGATTTCATTTTTGGTGGCGTTGTGTTCTTTTCTGTGTGTTTGCTGTAGCGACATAACCCTAACCCAAACCCTAACCCTAACCATAACCATTTCCTAAACTTAACCAAGTAGTTTTGGTGCCTAAATGCAACCAAACAGCGACTGTTTTGAGAGTTGTCTGTGCGCATGCGTGCTACGACTTTTAGAAACAGTCTGTAGTTGCTTGCTTGTGGCTGTTCCCCATCCGTCCTGTAGAGGCACTATACTGGCATATCTGAAAGCAAACTGGCAAACGACTTATTCTGTCGTTTTGGTATAAGGATGTGTTGGCCGCTTAATTAGCATCCCTCCTCCACGCCAGCGTCCACCTGTGAGCTCTGAATATTTCCCAGAGGGGGTGGGGTGGGATGTTCTGTCACTCCCTGCTCTGTTTGCATAAGCACAGTAGGCCACAGGGAGCGTCATTGTCAGAGTCTAGATGCCAAACATAATTATCTTTGTTCTGAATATATCTTCTGTAAACTTTACGCGTGAGTTGGCTGACTGAACAAGCTTTAAGTTTCGTTAAGTAACTTGCCACCAAGCTACACAGCTTTCAGTTTTCTTTTATTACCTTGACTTGATCATGCATGGATGGATGGTGTTCTGGAAGATGCTGCAGCAAACTGGATGTGTTTGACCCATTGGCAACTGCTTTTTGTTGGTGCAAACTGTATGCCAGTCTTCTTCAACAATCCCTCATTGTTTTTGATATACTGCAAAATGCTCATATGCTGCTGACTTAAGGCACTTTTTGGTCGATATTCGTGGATATAAGCCTGGGATATTGTCTCTTTCCTGTTACTCCCCATAAACACGCAAAAAACATGATTCACTGGTGCTTTGGCAGGGACAATCTCATGCAAACATGAGGCTTATTGAAGAGTATGGAACTATAGACAGTGATACCATAGGTTCTGAAATGGTTATGGTTAAGAAACTGGTGAGTTAATAGTGACACATTGCTGCATGTGTAGGTGGGAAATGGGGCGGTGTAGTGAAGTTAAGTCAAGTGTCTGGAGGTTTTTGTTCAGCCCTGAAAGTTAGTTTTGAAATTCAGAAATTTCAGCAACTGGCCAACTAATTGTGGAGTCAATGGTACTGATTCACAACCCAATCAACCCCCTCAGATATAGTGTAATATAGTAATTTTGTGCTACGGATCAGTAAAATGTTTTACAAACTTACTGACACTATATCATCATTTTTTTTGGCTTCTGATATGAAGTGAATGCAACATTGGTTAAATCAGCTGGTGTGGCGATTGGTTAGAATGACAACCTGTAGAGTAGACTCTTGGATCTCAGTGGTATAACTGAGAAATGCTGGCATAAATTGTTGTGATAAATAAAACGCACTTCAAGGATCAGAGTATGTATGGTTGATTGGTGGCCTACAGCCTACAGCGGCTTATTCTTGTGCTTGTAATGATAGTGGGATTTCGAGGCAGCAGCTCTGATGATTCATCCCAACGTGTCATTATTTTGTCTCTGGGTTGAACAGCTAATAATAGACTTATGCAAGGAACAGAGATCCCCTTTGTGTATCTGTGTGTGTGTGTGTGTGTGTGTGTGTGTGTGTGTGTGTGTGTGTGTGTGTGTGTGATAGGGGCGGGTGAAGCACTTGGTGTGCCAGTACTGGTTAAGTGATGTGGACAGAGTTTGTATGTATGTTGGTGTTTGTATTACAACGACTCATATCAATATGGTGGCTTCACTGTTTATTACATCATCAATCCAGTTTTCATTATAGATCAGTAGTTGAAACACCTTTTGTTGCCCCTGTGTGTGTCACTTGATTGTTATTCCATCCGGCTCATCTCCCAGCCAAACATGCAGTTCTCCTTCACAACACCAGATGACGCAGTGACAAGGTGTATCCTCACAGCCAAGTTCATTTCACAGAACTGTATTGTTAAAGGAATCCTCCAGCGTTTTGGGGAACATACCCTTTTTTCTGACTTGTGCAGACTGAGACAAGATTTTGGATACCATATTCACCTCTGTATGTCCGCTGGTTCGGTTTTCTCATCTGCTTTATGCTTCGTGTTAGCATAGCATAAAGACTTGAAGTCTATAGGAGTCAGCCTAGCTCCATCAAAGTGAAAAAAATAAACACATACGTTGAACACTATACGTTCAGCAGTTACATTTCTTACCATCTAACTTATCTTAAAACGACTCTCATTTAAAAAAAAATGTGTATTTCATTACCATGTAATACACATGATGTATTGTATAAATAAGACAGCCTCAGAGTTGCTGTATTTTTTCACTTTGATGGAGCTAGGCTAATGACCCATGTAGACTTCATGTCTTTATGCTAAGCTAACACGACATACTAACCATTGGGACATACAGATGTGAAAATGGTATTGAGCATCTTGTCTCAGTCTGGGTGTAGAAAGAAGGGTATTTTGCCCAAAATGTTGGAGTTTTCCTTTAATAAAACTATTGTTTTTATTAAATATATTAAATATGATTACACTTAGATGCAGAGTCCATGTTTGAGCTTGTTTGAAAATGAGATCACTAATCACAATTGTCAGGATTTGGCAAGTGACTCAAGTTCAGACACAATTTACACATCCAGATTATGATTATGGGCAAAAAATAGTAATCCACCAAACAGATTTGAGATATGTTGTCCTGAGTAAAGTGCTGAATGAAGAGACTTAACGGACAGAGGGACAGACAGACTGATGATTCTTTATTTTCTTCTTTTCTTTTTTATACCCTTTGTGAATGTGTATTTTGAATTTGTGTTGTTCCTTGTATCCTGCTGTCCATTTATATATACTTTATTGTCCTCTTTCTTTTAATTATCTCTGCCAGGAGATTGTGCATTTGGTCAAGTGTGTCTGTGTGCCTATGTGTCTGTGTGTGTGTCTGTCTGCAGTTAATCTCGCAAATGACTGGGCCTATCAGCCTAAATTTTTTTGTGCACAGTTATGACTGTATACTGAAGAACCTCTTTTGTCTGCAGTGATTCAAAAACTTTGAAAAATTCTTGCTACTTCCACACCATCACTCCATTCATTGTCTAGATTGCTTTATCATCACTGCTCTCTCCCCCTCTCTCCCTCTCGCTCTCTCTCTCGCTCTCTCTCTTTACATACTAATGGGCCTATCAGCCTAATAGGGTAAATTTTTTTATCCTATTGTGGCCATATTCACTCTGATCTCGGGTGAAAAATCCAGGACGTGTGTTGTGTTTTCTGGGTGAGTTTATAAAATACACTGCTGATGAAGAAAGTCAACAGAACACAGCAGACACACAGGAGAACAATACTTAAGAAAGTGTCAGAGGCTGATGGACTCTGTCAACAAGGATGGGCTTAAATAGGTTCAATAGCCTGATGCTTCACCACTGTAGAAAATGAAGTGTCACAGGTTTCATAAGTCAGCGGACAAATTTGTCTGATCTTCTCAGCTCTTTGGATGAGGGACAAGATCAAAGCCATCATGGAAAACCCCTCTCACTCTCTCTACAACCAGGCACAAAGCAATGACAACGATATACTTTATATAGACATTGTGTCCCCACACATGCCTGGCGGAGATCTGCACTCTACTGAGTGCACTCATCTAGTTAAAGAAATTAATTGATGTAGACTTGAAGAAGAGTAGGGGAGGAGAGGGAATGAGGAGGAATCTCTCAGGAAAGCTGTTATTTAGAAAGGAGAGTTCTAAACCCCAGTAAATAGACATGCCTCCCACAGCTGCAAATAACAATGGGGTATACCTGGCTTCCTCCAGTACACATAACACACTCAAGCATTTGCGTTCTGATTGTTAATGATGGCATTATTTTCTCAAAATACCATATTTCCTGTATGCAAAGCAATATTTTCACATTGTAGATATGGCCACTAGATTTTACCTGTTGCTTTGTAACAAATATAGCCAGTAATTCATTTTTAATAGTCTATATTTTGTACCGTCTCTTTTGACTCATGTGAGTAAAACCTTCAAAAGTGTTGATGCTCGTAAAGCTGCAGGGCCCAACTGCATCTCTCAGCATGTCCTTAAGATATGCCGCTGGCAACTAACTTCTCTGACATCTTTTAATCCATCCATTGCCACTGTGCATGGTTTCACTGTGTTTTAAGAAAACAATCATTGTACCTGTCCCCCCAAAAACACCTGTCTCTTGCCTAAATAATTGTAGACCTATAGCTCTTACCTCTGTTGTTATGAAATGCCTGGAATGATATCATGCATAGAATCGAAGATTCCTGACACCATTGACCTACTACTGTTTCCTACCATTCTAATAGTTGTAATAATCTAATATAATCTAATAATTGTTCTGCATATTACCGCTTAGTACATCTTGAAAAAAGTACCATCCAACTTAGTGCTAAAACTTAAAGACCGTGGTCTAGATACTTACACCTGCAGTTGGCTATTGGATTTTCTGACAGGCGGGCCCCAGACTGTCAGACAAGCTATACCCCTCCACACTTGTTCTTAGCTCTTAACTCTTAGGAGTTCTGCAAAAGTGTTGTCTGAGTCCCTTTCTATACGGCCTATTCACCTATGACTGTACTGCCAAATATGATTGCAACATGATCACAAAGATTGCAGACGACACCACTGTGACTGGTCTTTTAAGTAATAATGATGAGAAGGCACAAAGTGGAAGTTCTATCCCCATGGTTCCAAGATAACAACCTCTCTTTAAACATCAATAAAACCAAGGAAATAATTATTGACTTTTGGAAGACCAGTCACAAATACAGTCCTATTTCCATCTATGGGTCACCTGTTGAAATTGTTGACGGACACACATTTGTTGGCCAACAACACTTGCATCCTCGAAAAAGCACACCAGCAATGTACTTTCTGAGGCGTTTCAAAGGTTTTGGTGTAATTACAAATCTCTTGATTTTTTACAACTGTATCACTGAGAATGTTCTAACAAGCTCTATTAAAGTGTGGTTTGGCAACCTGACAAAGAACTGTAAAGACAGCAGGTCAAATAATTGAAACTAAATTACCACAGGACATCTACAGTATGTCATTCGCTGGATAAGGAAAGTTCACATCACCAAAGACTCCAACCACCCCGCTTGCAGTTTGTTTTCTCTCCTTCCATCTGAAAAACAGTACAGAAGCATCAACGCCCATGCCTCCTGTCTTCTACCCTCAGGCAGTCAGGTTGCTGAGAACATACCATACAGTACCTACGTATATTGCGTATTGCATTATAACAATGCCGTACACAATGCAATGCAATATATTGTGTTTTGCACTTCTTGCAATAGTTCTGGCACTACCCTGCACTTCTTTGTCCCTTGTGTTATTGTTATGTCTGTGTCAATGTACCGTGGGGAGGGTATCAAACTGTGGGATAGTTGAACATGCTGTAGCATAAAAATTTCATTGTAACTGAATTTCCTTTAACAAATTAAGTAGATTTGAATTGAATGTGAAAAAAATATCCCAAAAAAATCTGGCCATATACGTACAAATGTATATGTACATGTAATTCTGTAACTTACCAATAATTTTCTTCAATATCTTTCCAGTTATTATGCAATGTGGAGCTCTCAGGTCAAATAGACAATGCAGGACTGTGGGTCCCTACGTCATGTCTGAACCAAAGAATTTATCTCTAGCACTCAATTCCGTTTCTAAGTTTTAATAAGGTGCGAACTGATGCAGACTGATGTATCTCAAATGGACGTTAGTCACTAGGGGTGTGAATCACCTGAGATGTGACAATACAATATTATCATGATATTTGGGCAACAATATAACGGTATTGTGATACAAGGTGTTTGCGATTCAGTGTATGGCAATTCGTCACAATTATTTAAAGTAAAATTTAAAATTCTTCATGTAAAATGAACATTCTAATATAGATCATAGTGTCAAAATTACACCTCAAAATAAGAGGCATTCACTCTATCACAGCCTTCTTGTGACGAAAAGGAGGAAAACCTTGCCCTAGATCAACATTCCTACACTTATGCATTGCTATAAGAGTACCATCATTCCATAGTTTTTAGCCAACTTTAGCTATATGGGTGTAGGCCCTTGCAGATGAACACAGCAATTGATTTGGTGATGCTTTTAGCTCTTTCCAAGTTGCTAGGTAGCTTTGTTTGATGAAGACGATTCAGTGAGACTTAATTTGATTTGAGAGTTGGTTTTGTTTGGTTAGCCGTCAACATTTGCTCTCGATGATACCTGAGTAAGATGCATATGCATAGTTGTTGTGTTTGCAGATTATTTTAATTTCATGCGACAGCTTTTTTTTTTTATTTACAAACTGCCCATGTTGCTGTAGAACCCAAAGTGATTCCTCACTTTGGACTTGCAGGCAGACGGCACATCTCTAATTGTTTTTCCTCTGTCCACTGTGACTCCTGCACTAACCTCAAAACATCAGATCAGCGAGTTGCAGCTTAGCACTTTGTATAACCCAGTCTGAAAATATTAAGGCTATTGAGATGACAGTTGAAGTATCAATTTTCAGTGTTGCTGAATCATGGTCATGACCATAAACATCATGTATGAACATCATGTATGAACACTGTGAACAACCTGGTTGTGGTATGTACCTAGTTTATATTGCTTCTCATAACAATATGTTTTTCATTTTTGCTCATAAATCCTGCAACTAGATACAGATACAAGCCAGGACATCTTTGCCATGACATTGCTCCTTGGTTCTGTATAGCAGTTATAAAGATGGAATATGAAATGGTTCATTGAAAATTAGATTAACTGTTGATACTGTAGCACATTTTATTACTCCAGCTGTAAACCCAGTGGAGTCAATGACCTGGAGAGTCATTTTGAGTCTTGCCTAATCAGGTCATTATTATGGTATTCCAACTGATAATTAAACAAAGAACAACAAAAATGTTGACATAAAACCAAAAAAGACCACATGGTAACTCATTACTTCAGAAGACAGATATCTTGTTAAGATTAACACAAAACATTTAGTCATCTCCTCTAAAGTCACTTCCAGTCATTCTGGTATATGATTTTTAAGTGGAAAGTTAAACCAGCAAATCCCATTTAACAGGCCGTGCTGTAGATTTAATTTCTTTCCCTTTGCAGTCATTCAACAATTGATTGCCAATTATTGTTTATTTACATGCAGTACTCTTAAAGGATAACACCAGTATAATTTTCTCCATTATCGCCAGTGAAATGTTTAAACCCACTGGCAACAAATTTGTCACAGTCAGAAGGTATTACTGTCTTTTCTACTGCAGGTTTGCTCTACCTTCTGGATCATGGCCTCCTGCTGTTCTCAAAAACCCATTAAAAAGAGTTTGCAGAGACACACTGCTGCCTTGACTGAAGTAATCCATCATGTTGAACAACAATTATATTGCACTTTTTCCTAACATGACTTTATCATGCAGCTAATTATAATTTGCAATGAGGACTACATTTTCCATTACTGCACGCTGTTTCATACTTCTGGTGGCATTGAAGAGACATAACAAAAAAGTGGAACTGCAATAATTGTGGTATTATGAAGTCATGTCAGGACAAAATACAGTACATGTGTTTTTTGAAATAATGGATTACGTCAGAAAGAGCACTGTTCTTAATGGATTTTTGAAAAAAGTAGGAGCTTATGACTTCTGGGAGGTAGCACAAACGGCAATAGAACAGGCAGTAGTTTCTAACTGTGACAAGTACATCCATGTTTAGACTTTTCATGGACATTAATGGAGATAGGAAAAACAAATTTACACTAGTGTTATCCTTTAATTCATTATAATCTGGTCTTTAAAGCCTTGAGGTCTTAACCAGTTCATATGTTACCATTTTGATGCCTGGGAGCACATTTTGCATGTTGTGCATTTAAGCTTTTGTCTCTAGGATTCTAGGAGTAATAAAAGATAAAATGTTTTATTCTTTTGTTATACCCATTGCGACTCCCTGCATGTTCTGGTCTTGCCAGTCACCCGACCAAGACACGGCAAGAGTTTATGGCACTGTGATTATTAGATCTGACATGATGACCATCGTCAAAGACAAAAATATTGTGTAGTCTGATTCCAGCATTAGCCCCTGTGGTCCTAGATCTGGCTGCAAGTCAGTGGCTTCATAGACAGAAGTGAATAGGAGCACATGGGGTCAGCAAAAAAATAACATTTAGCCTAAGCCACAACAAAACATGCAAAAAAATATCTCATTCATCCACAGCAAAGTATCTAGTAGGATATTGTTTTGTATCTATGTCTTGTTCTCTAGTCAGACATTTCAGAACTATTTTGAGTATTGCAGAATGCAGTAGTATTACTACACACTGGAGTCTGTTAGCATATTATAACACCTATCAACTGTTAGCCAAATGGTAGATGTAATGTTAGGTGGCAGACATCAATAATATCCAGAACCGTGAGCATTTCACGGCATATCTAATCCACTCTCAGTGCCTTGTCACTGCATAGTTTCCCATTTATCTCACTGACTTCCACCAGGGAACTTGGTGACAACCCACCAAATCCTCTGGTCATGCCTCCTCCATGGAGGGCATGTCTGGTGGATGTGATTGCTTGCCAGAATCTCTTTAAAGTCAACTGAAAGTCCTCCATCGCCTGCCCAAACTCTTTCCTCACCCATGTTTTCGCTTCTGTGACTGTTGAAGCTGTAGCCCCTCTGCCTGTCAGTACCTCTCTGCTGAGCACAGAGTACCTTGGGCTAACCAGCAGAACTACAGGGTCCTCAGATGGTGCCATCTCCAGAACACCCTCCAGTGTCTCCAGGAAGACTGGGTACTCCAAACTGCTGTTTGGCTTATATACTGTAATGACAGCCAGGGTAACTACAAACAGTAGTTGAATGGGGCAAAAAATCCAGCACATCTAAGTGGCTTCACAACCATGTGCTGTGCAAATAAATCCTGTCCCAGACACCATGTCATAAGGACAAAGGTTCGCACACAATATGTCCATGCAGTTCCTTG
>OMKZ01055437.1:0-10441 GCA_900302535.1 Neoniphon sammara | reverse complement strand
AATGTAATATTTTCTACAGGCATTATTGCAATACTGTAAATTTCTTAATTCACATAGCCACCTTAATAAGCTTATCTAACTAGGTGCTAACAGGACTGTCACCAAAACACTGGTAGCTTGATTCAGAAAATGAGAATGGCAAGTATTATCCACTGACACACATTATAGCCAAAACCAGATGATACATGCATTGAGTGGAGATCATGACACAGACTGGTTATCTGCAATTACACCTAACTTCACAAAAACAAGGAGATGTCTGAAGCTTTGAAGCGGCTGCAGTGTTGTCTCAACCCATCAATCTGCATCTTCACCCTGAGGCTCCATGCAGCGGCTTGCGTCAACAGACCGTTAGCCTTTTACGGTCAGGCCAGCAGCCATGGTCTAGGTGACGAAAGTGCCAGGGTGGGTGAATTTCTATCAACTTCCTCTGTGGAATCATATGCTAAAGGGCAAGAGCACTGTGACAAAACTCATCAGTTTCAATGAAACAATTAGTTGAAAGTGTGATGTCTTGCCTGGAAGAAAAGCTGGCTATGGAGCATACGTCAGTACCGACCCCCACTAGCCTCAGCTCAGCAAGCGACGGATGCGGGCCGTTACAATCTCTTATGACATTGCTATCAGTCCCTGGTGACGGTCTTGACTGCTCAGAAACTAAACCATCCACAAGTATCTTCTAAATATTAAGAAGCAAAAGAAACATTTTTTCCTGTTGTGTTGCCATGCTGGGAAGCAGGGCCCCATCTGTCACCATGTCAGTCAGTCTGTCAGACAGCAGTTGGGTCCATGGCGGTATATCTCAAAATCTATTCACTGGATCGTCATGACATTTGGTGACAGCATTCATGTTGGCTTGAAAATGAAACCTGGCAATTCTGGCAATCCCATGACCATCCCTCTAATGCCACTAGCTGGTCCACTGCATTCAAAATAATGTGCTTGTTTCCTGATATGTGGGCATATCATTTGGCATGATATGCAAATGTTTATGAAGTTTAAAGCATGAACAAATTAATTCAATCTATTTTCAAAAACTACCACAGGCAGTTCAGAAGAGTTGTGTTGAAAAAGCTGACAGGAATGTGCACATGATTTTACCTGAGCAAAAGATGGTATTAAGAACAGCTAAGCCACTCCTCCCTCAAATAGTTACAGCAGTATGGAGGCCAGCCTGGGACAAACTTCACTAAGCTCTGTGCCTGCAGGCTAACAGCTGAGCTAAACCAACCGTGGTGTGTCTTGATTCCTATCATGTTCTTTTCTGACTCAGAGTGTGGCTTTTTGGTTCAGTGCCACCACTCGCCTTGGTTGTAGCCCTCCCTCACTTCATGGATTTCTCCACTGTGAATTTTTAGGAACTGGGGGGTCTAAACAGTAAAGGGAGCAGCAGGCGCAGCTTGAGTCCAACACACTTGGCAACAAGTGTGTTGCCAAACTTGTTGCCAAAAGGGCAGAAAAGAAGGCTGGTCAGTGCGAGATGGTATTGGTTTATATCATTACGTCTCAAAAAGTCACACATTAGTTTCTGGATTGTTGTTTATGGGTTCTGAAATCGTACAGCAGGGGTTTAAAGCGATCTTTACTACTACTACTACATTTTTTGCAATGATCACCTCTATGGTAGCTCAGCAGTAATCAGCCTCCACCTTTAACTGACTGTCACCAACAGGTTTTTTTCTCCAGACCCTGATACTGATAATGGCACACACCAAATTTCTCCTTGTTCATTTTTTTCTCTCATAGTTCAAGGAGAAGTATGATCTGATATAGAAAAAAAAGCAACATTATGTGCTTTACTTTGTTTTTAGGTGTGTGATATGGTAGAAATATGTGCACTAAAAAGAAAAAAATATTTTGCTATTATTATCCAGCTCTGAATGTAATAACTATCCTTCACTAATAGTATGTCTATAATGTGCTAATGATGCTTTATATATACCTTGTAGGCACCGATTCAAGTAAACTGCTGCCCTCTCTCTCTCTCTCTCTCTCTCTCTCTCTCTCTCTCTATTGACGCCTAGTGTTAGAATAAAATCTAACAGGTGCTAGTGTTTGTGTGCATTTGGGGAGAGGGAGCGGGGGTATACATGTTGCTCAGGAAACAATTTATGAATGAACTGCTTGCAAAAAAAAAAAAAAAAAGTCTATTACCTCATTAGATGATCAGGATTTTCAACCATTACCAATTTACATCTGGGCAGCCCTACTATAGAAAGATAAATATTAACGTATACATCGTCATTACTCGAGTTTTTCTCTAGAGGTTTATGAAACAGCAGACACAACGATCTTGACGTTTTGGCTGCACATGATATCAGATGCAGAGACTTTGGTATTGCTTAATGTGAAGAGACGTCCCCGTGTCTGGTCTGTTGGGTTGTTGTGACTCCGTACGTCGGTAATGACGTTTGAGGTTTGAGGGTGTCGTTACAAGTTAGTCTCCACTAACGCATCACTGGAGGGGGTTAAGCCTTGCTTTTCTGAGTAGTAAAGGCTCGTGTGCCTAGGGTCGGTCTATAAATAACACCTTGTATAAGACTTGAAACGAAGTTCCTCTCGTCTTATATTCTGAATGGTCCGGGGACGGTGGATTTAGAGCATATGCCTCTTGGGGTGTCAATCACTCCACTTACCCCGATTTTAAACTTCAGATGGGCTACTTACTCTTTCCCATGGCTAAGGATCTTCTTGCACGTTGCGAATCTTTGCTCAAATAATACCAACAATCGTTTGCAACATAATTTGCAGTGACTTCCCACTCAGCACCGTTATTCTCTTGCACCGTGTTCAGTTCAAATGTGGATTTTTTTCAGCGCTGTAAAGCTCTTTACTGGTTAGGACGTGCAGTACTGTGGAGGATGGGGATGCTGCCGGTTGCGCTGCTCTGCATCATGGTGAGCAGCCAGAATCGCCTCTGCGCGCCCCAACATTTGCTTCTGCGCCCTTCGCCAAGCGACCAGCTCCCTATGCCGGAGCTGAGAGAGGATCCGGACCCGGGATACGACCCCAGGGAACACGATTTAACCGAGAGTGCCCTGAGGAAGAAGCTAGGGAGAAACTTTGACCCCAACTTTATGTCTGTTTCTGCAGGGAATCTCTCCATCGCCGGCGGGTCCAGCGAATTAACAGAGCGAATCCCCGACGAACTCAGGCGACTGGACCTCACAACAACACATTACGGCCTGCAGATACAAGTTGGAGGGAAGGTCCGCAGGAAAATCGTGCATTTCCTGTGGGCTCACACACGTTGCCCCGTTGCCTATGCGTGGAAAGATTTGGGTGCCAGATTTTGGCCACGTTTCGTCAAGGAAGGACGCTGCGACCGCCAGCGCTCCTGTTCATTTCCACAGGGAATGTTCTGCAGACCCGGTAAATCTGTCTCCAAGACCCTCCTCAGATGGTACTGTCTGGGCTCTGCCACACGCCAGCACTGCAGCTGGATACCAATTCAGTATCCCATCATTTCCCAGTGCAAGTGCTCTTGCTGATCTTTTCCATAACTACTACTACTACTACTTCCTCTTCTTCTTCTTCTTATTACTATTATTCATGGCGATCATACTACTAGTACTACTGCTACTACGAACTATTTGATTAACTTCGGATGTGAAATGACTGTGAACAGCGTGGTAATATTGAACTTTTTCAGTCATTTCAGATGAATGTTTTAAAAGCGTTAGCCCTTTTGCGCCCTTTCCATTTCAGTGCGCAAAAAGAGTCTAGACCTGTATGACCATAGGTATAGGTAGGTATCATAATGATAGAAACTATAGGATCAAAGTTGAACACATTTAATGTGGTGAGTAGCACACCCTCTCATACCAAAGATTCACCTGACACTATATTCCTTAACACAATCTTTATAGAAATACATATGTATAAATGCAAAAGGCTGTACAGAAAATGGGCTCATATGCTAAGTGTAATCCTGAATTCAGTAGTGGAAGAAGTACACAAATTCCTTACTCAAGTAAAAGTGATAATACCATAGTCATAGAAAAATAGTTCAGTAAAGGTAAAAGTGGTGCATTTAAAATTTTATTTAAAGGTGCAGTATGTAATTTTGGGAGATACGTTTTCAACTTGTGGAAGAATTCTTGTAGAAAAACTCAATGGTATATGAAAATATACATTACATTAATCTATGCTCAGGGAAAAACTGGGTCCCAGGGACACTGAAAAGTTACCACTTCACTATTGTTGTTTACAATTGCAGGTCCAGAAATTTTATTTACACATATGTTTACTTATCAAACAAGCATTTTCTAGGCTTCTGTTTGATTTACAGTGCTTCGAAATTATTTTTCTTTCAATTTATGATCACATGAGATAGACTTATTTGAAGAATTACATTATAGTAGCAGGCTCTGTAAATTACAGTGCATTACATTTGATAAGCATATTGTATGTTTTGCATGCAAAGTAACTTGTAACTACAGTCATCAGATAAATGTAGTGCATTAAAAAGTACAATACCTCCCTTTGAGTAAAAGTATAAGCTTCACAAAATGTAAATATTCAAGTAAAGTACCTCAAAATATACATAGATAATTCTTAGTGGTGTCTGCATGCTGTCTTGTGTAGTTCTAGATGTCACACTCAAGATTTTCATACTTTCTGTTGAAGCCATTTGCTGACATTCATTTTGGTCTGGTATGAAATTCATCCTCCACAGACAAGAGCAAAGTAATCCAACACAGTAAGCATGCTGGCTCATGTATTTATTTATTTATCATGTTTATGTACTTAGGAACCCCATATGAAACTGTCTGCCAGAAAATAGCTCACTTTTCCTGTCACCTCACAAATGCTGTTGTCACATCCTGGATTTTTCTTTAACAGCAGTATTGTTAGTGGAGACAGAACTCGGTTTGCCATTGAAATGTTTAAATGAAATGAAATGAAATGAAATGAAATTTATTTTTGAACATGAGAATCAACAAGGAAACATTTTTCTCATGACATTTCTCACAGAAAATAAATAAATATATAATAATTAACAATAATTAATTTTTAAAGTGATGAAAAATGAGGAAATTTTAAAATATCTATAATTATATATGGCATACAAATAACAATGATGGGAGGTAATGTAAACTAATCATAGACAATAGTAAACAGACTAACTCAAAATTACTGTTATCCTTTAAGTACAGTACTTAAGAAGATGTACTAACTTACTTTCACCTCTGCCTGTGTGCATGTCAGTGCAGTGACCGTGTATTGTAGGCTAGTTATGCTGCACTCAAGTGCCGCCAGAAATTTCTTAATAGTGTAGTTATGTTTGTATTTTCACCATTTGTTTATCTTGTCATATATTTTGTCCATTCTTGACTAATAAACTAGTTAAAGCATCAATTACATGCCTGGTGCTCATCTCTTTTCTTCATTCTGCTCATGTTACTCTGCAAAGGGAAGAGTTCTGTTCAGAAATAAGATAACCACCATCAGAGTGTTTCCCCCTAAATTTTAGTCTTGACTTGATGGAAAAGCCTCTGGGATAAATTCTCAACTGCGATTCTCGACAGTAATAAGACCAACAACAACAACAACAACAAAAATAAATAAATAAAACTAATAAACATAACAAGCCATTATCATCTGAATGATGACTTTCATAAGTCCTGCAACTAAGTGAACTGGCATACAGCTGACATGTTGTCCTCATAGCAAATATATAGGCCTTGAGCTCAACCAAATCTGTTTGGCGACTTAAATATTTAAGCATTGAGGAATTATGTACCACTTCCTGTTTGCAAGTCTTCACTATCAACTTTTGTCATGGCCAAACAGTTATAGGTGTGAAAATTCTGTAGTCCTGTGATGATGGAGGCAGTTGAAATACTATGTGTAAAATTTTGTGGAGATCAAGCCAACTTCGCAGGATAAATATGAGTCACTCAATCTGAGGAAAAAGTTATAGCACCACCATCTGCCCAATCTATTGCTTTAGGACTTAGGGGCTCATTTGCCAAAAAAACTTACTATCACCTTGGTACCTATTTTGGAATGTTCCATATTAGGAACCTATTTTCTCCAAAAAGTTACATGAACCTAGGCAACTTAACATGGAAATGTCACATGATAAGCATGGAATTCAATGCAGCACAGTTTTGCTGGTTTCCATGGTAATCAATAGCCTGGATCTAAGTCTTCTTTGCCAAATTGTTTTACTCTGGTGGGTATGTCTGGCCTTGCTCCCATAGAGTGATTTTGCTGGGGTGCGACTCCAACAACATGTAGCTAACCACAAAATGTCAGTACTATTATGAGACACCATTTTCAAAATGCCTGGCATTCCCAGCAAAGGCGCACTCTATCTACATCATCAATTCTGTAATTGATGATGTACCAATCAGGGACTAGATCCAATTGGGAGGCATCCCCAAATAGAACCTTAGTGCCTGATTCGTCTGGTTAATTAGTAATTTGAAAGGGTTTAAAGAGAAGGAGAGGAAGGCCAGACTGACTCGCCAATATAAAACAATTTGGCAAGGAAGACTGATATCCAGGCTAGGTAATCAAGCCTCCTGTAATGTAATGTAGTGTACTGTACCATACTGTACCATACAGTGAACTAGCTACCTAATACTACTAAGGGTAACCTGGAACTTTCTATGACTTGGGACTTGCCAGAACCCGTGAACTTCAGGGACTGTCTTTTGTTTCCTTTTCCACTGCATGAAGAACTAACCATGAAGTGTGCCCCATAAAAAATCTTAGTCATAAAACAGTAGCTCAGACAGGCTTGCTGGGGATTTAGTCTAATCAGATTGCAGCTCATTTGTAAACAGCCTCTTAGAGCCAATCAAGGACTCTGCTATTTCATATACCCCAAGGTTGGTCACGCCAACATTAGTTAACCCTATACTGGTTGTATTTGAGACCTTTTTTGATGAGAACTGAATGTTGGTGAAAAATATATATTTACCGCGATTAATCGACTACTCGACTACTTTTTGGGAGTAGCTGATGACTACTAAAATGCAACAGTCGTGAATGCCCAAGCTCTGGTCCCCCAGGAGTCACAAATGCCTCAGTAGGTGTAATCAGGTATAGATGATCAGCACTTGCTGAATAGCTGAAGAGGCTGATCTTACAGGTGTTTGTATCTCTTTTGTAGATTTCCAATGGGATACGAATGTTCTGACAAAGTCAGCTGGTCAGCGGTGAGGGCAGGAAGGATGCAAAAGCTCTTTAAAGGTTGTGAGATTTCGGACACTTTAAAGGAGACTGAAGTACTGTGAAAGATCTTAACATAATGTGTTATTTGCAAGGCCAGGTCTTCTGCTTCACCGTACAGACCCAGCTTACAGGCAGCTGATGACAGCAGGATGGTCTGTTAAGACCCGTTACTGAGAATGGCATAAGTGTCCACTGTTTTTGGGTTGTTGTGTTGCAGATGGACTTGGATAACAGGACCAGTCTTGTCAAGAGTTTAATGATGTATCATGGAGAAGAGTACATAGAGTGTCTCAATGGATCCTGTCTCATGCCTGTTCTCAAAGGGACAACTATGAGAACTATGCCTCAACTATATACTGGTAGTTTGCGTAAACAGTAGACAGGGAGTTGCCTGAAAATGTCAGAAAAAAAGCTTGTCCTTCAGTCCTGAAGACACAACTTTCCTTTGAGGCATAACTTCCTACTAATGTGTATATCTTAACTGAGGCTAACCTCAAGACAATCTGTCTGGATGAAACTACTTTGTGATCACTACAGTTGGTACCTCAGACAACAACACTCAGACAACTGCTCAATGTGCTGAACATTTGCACATGAACTTAGTTTAGTATGTCCAATTGTCCAAGTACCAGTAATTATGCAACATTGCTTGCATTCCGCACAATGGGCAGTCTGATCAAGGTTATTATAGTTTTACAGTTTTCATTAATTTTTATTTTTATTTCATTTTGACTTTTTGTTTTCTATTTTAGTTTTAATTAGTTTTTAAAGGCACAATGAGTAGGATTTGTCAGTTGCAGTTTGTAAACACAAAAGCTGGCCCCTCGTCCCCAGCTTAATGACATTGGGGAAGCGCATGCCCTCTGACTGCGGTTGCCAGATCTGTGCACTACTGGCAGCATTACTTACCCTACATAAGGCAGCAAATCAAGAGCAATGCACCCTTCTCTCTGCTGGAAAATGAGTGATGAGGTATCTTGCAAATATTTTTTCAAATAATGTGTTTATTGCTTGTTAATGGCATTGTTGTGAATATCAACGAACAGCTACACCAGTAGCTGGATGACTGGTTCTGATTACCCAGCAAGTTTAGCGATCTTCAAATAAGTTAGCTAGTAGTAGTAATCGACAATAATTACTTTTCACGATAATAACGTAATTACAATGCCTTGTAATCTGTACAGCTATAAACAGCAACCAACAAGCCAACATAAACATTTGCTAATTGTTTTTGTCTCCAGACTGGAGAATTTAGCAGTTTCCTGTGCTTCTGACTCGAAGACACTGATCACAGGGTCAGCCAGGCCGCAGCCCTGGAGGAGAGGCCAGAGAGTGAGAGCTGGAGGCAGAGGCTGGGCGAGGGGCACGGGCCAAGGAAGAGTGAGACGGAGACCAGTGAGGCCTGGTGAAGAGCAGGAAATGTGCCAGCATGTACACTGGATGTACATCATATGATGAGCATCCAGTGTACATGCTGGTACATTATAACCCAGTGCTATCTCAACTAGATGCACTCTGTACATATTTCTTATATTTACCTTTACCAATACTTTTGCATGGCCCTTTATATTTGCTCATTGTTGTTTTACTTGGTACTTGAAATCTGTTGACCTAATTACATTTGTTCTTTTTTGTTATTTATGTTGGCCTTTTTTGCACACATTGTAGATTTTTAATGGTATTTGCTAATAAAAAACAACTTCACCAGTAATACATGTGATTATTACAAACATCATGCATGGTAAATCTGTTGTTCTGACACTGAAAATGAATCAAACACAAACTATGAGAACCAGTTTTTATTGCGTAACGTTGGGAACAGACAAAAATTTAGAATTCCACTACAGGTATACTGCAGGTGCAGTATACCTGAGGACACTGACAGCAATCTTATCATGTGCAGCATTGGTCTAGAACTATAATACATGGTAATTTGAGCTGTGCTCCAGCTGAGATACACACTATCATCCGGCACAAACATTAGCCAACTAGCTAGCTAACGTAATTTGAGATAGCTCAAAACGTCTCTGTATTGTTGTTAGACCAATGCTGCATATGACAGCGTTGCTGTGTCAGTTCTTCAACGTTAGACAAATAAACACAGCCGACAATGTCAGCTATCCTCACCTATATACCAGCTCATTACAGACACTAGCCCCAAATATCCAACTATAAGCTCGCTGGTTTGGGACGCCAGCGGTAACACAGGCTCGCTGGGGCTCCAAGGCTGCAGCCAGCCCTTTCTTACGCTAACCGGTGCAGCTAGTGTGTTACACTGAAAATGATCCTAGGCTCCAACTCAGTACTAAATCCCCGAAGGATTACTTTCTCAAAACGTAAAGTTATTTGCATTGGCTGACAGTAGGCTGACAGTACTTCACTGATAGCTACTATTTTGGAACGATACGTTTGTTATAATGGAAAGCCCGACACTTTAGCAAGCTAAGCTAACCACCATCACGTACCCGTCCAGTTCAACTCCGCGTTGCTCTTCATCCCCATCCTCTCCTTCAGCGCTCGCCAGCGGGTGAAAGCCAGCAACAGAGTCACTCTCGTTTTGGAACAAGCTTTGTCCGCTTGGTGTTTCGACTCGATATATTAGTGTTTTTTCGGCGCTGCTTCCTTTTGGATGCATGCTGAACTGGCAGCTGGTTGTTACATTTTAAACAGAGTCTCGCCCTCACAGCCTCATACTGCTGTGGGCTGGGGGCTACACACCCACGGCCCACAGGTTCAC
The DNA here is from genome assembly GCA_900302535.1 of Neoniphon sammara. Classification (NCBI taxonomy): domain Eukaryota; kingdom Metazoa; phylum Chordata; class Actinopteri; order Holocentriformes; family Holocentridae; genus Neoniphon; species Neoniphon sammara. Next base: position 516 of record OMKZ01055437.1, on the reverse strand, counting down.
GCCCAGCAACGTCCCGAACACAGCAAAATAATAATAAAATCTACACACATACTCCACATACTTAAGTAGGTTATAGGTGATGATTGAGAGTGATTATTTTTGTATGAATCTATACACTGTTTTCAGTACTCATTGTGCCTTTAATAAGTAAGCAGAGCTGGAATAGCCATTTTCTGTAAGCTAAACAGAAAAAAATATTGCAGCATGCAGGCTTATATAGCAGCATGCACACCTTTGCTGAATGTGCGCTGTAGTGGAGGGCTGAAAATACATTTTCTTGCATAGTGTGAACATCTAATAGAAAACTAAAATTACAGGAATGAAGATCCAGTACATGTAACCCTGATTTGCTGATTAGCACCTCGAAAGTCTGCTAGAAATGTGCAGCAGACACCTTCTTTATCGACTGTGGCTGTCTGGACGGGTGACAGAATCATCCAGATTATGTGTGAATCAGGTGAACATGCACATAAAATCTCTCATCGTTGAAATTCTTGCAAATTTGGCACCTCTTCT
>OMKZ01055436.1:0-12456 GCA_900302535.1 Neoniphon sammara | reverse complement strand
ATACTCCATGTGACCCAAATACTTTTCCCCAATAACAATGGCAGGTGGCATTAAGCCAGCACCAGCTAATCTCAAACCAGATGTCAACATTTTAGATTTAAAAACAAAAAGGAGCACCTTGAACTCGCTGAAAACAATTTCATCTTTAAGCTAAGGCTATATCATACACAAGTCTGCACTGTTTACATTTAATTTACCGTTTAAGATCATGTTTTACAATACTGAGTTTTTAGTGAGTGAATTAATGAATGAATGAATTTTATGTGTCATGCCATGAGATTACTAGGTTATGTAAATGCGAAATTTGAATTCAGATTTAGACCTGCTGTTTAACACAATTTGTTAAAGTATTTTTCAGTGCTGAGCTCACTTTTTTGAAACACTCCATCCAGCTAGGACAACAGTGTTATATGTGGACCAAACTATCCACTGCTTTGATAAAAATGCGTTCAGTGTACACAATTTTCAAAATGCTTGAATTCTTACTCAAAATCACCCACCGCTAAAACTGTGCATATCAACAGCACACACTTTGTACAACTCTACACACTCTTAGTGAAACTGTTAAATTTATTATCTAGAAGTAGCATGCAAAAGTCGACAGCAGCATTTCAAATGCAGAGTAAAACAATGTCAAATAAGCCCTATGGATTAGGTGTTGTAATTCTCAGCAGTTCAGGGAATGTATTTTAATTATTGTACATTAGAGGCAAGTTATGCCATACAAGCAATCTTTACATATTTCAGGCAACGGACAGTGATGGTGAATATGACAGTTGGTTATGTGGTCGGTAATGCAGTGATGAATTTTGTGTGTGTGTGTGTGTGTGTGTGTGTGTGTGTGTGGTGCAACATATGTTTAAGCAATACACAAAGAATAAGGGTTTCGGTCTGGACAAAACATTTGCATTAATATATAGGTATAGCAGTTAATGCTGTGCTCTTAATATGAACTAATTTCTGTTAATGTCACTGTTCATGCTTATCTCATGTTAGCAAACACACAGTATCAGATTAACATTATTAACAAACACCTTTAACAACATTAAATAATGAAGTTGTTCATGTGCACTCTTAATGTAAAGTGTTACCTTTTTTCTTTTTTTTTTTAGAAAGACTAAAGAAGGTATAGTGTAATGATTGTCATAACTAAGTATAATTATACAGTAATTGCAGGGGAAGAAAACATTTTATTGGAACTTGTGCCCTGTAGTTATGTAGTAACTACAAGTTGTGTTCCTCCCTTGTTCCCCATTGCTATTAATTATAAGCTGCTTGGGCTTTAAAATAAAAGCAGTGCATGTTGTCCTCAACCTATGTGGTTTTCACTTTGTGTATTACAGATTTTCAAAAAGACCATTATAGAATATTAAAAAAATATTTTTAATAGAAGGTTAGGGTTAAGAGGTCTGAAATGTGGACTTCTCATGTAGTACTTGGAAAACATAAGAACAGTCTTTTCTGCTCTTTATCCCAGGTGGTTCCAATCCCAGTGTCTGCTCCTTACATCAAAGTAGTGCTGCTGGCTGTAGAAATGGTGGCACTGGTCTTCCTGTTGATGCTATTGGGCCAGGCAGCAGCAGCCTCTTGGAGATTGACCCTGTCATCCTGATCCAGCTGTTGGATCTGAAGGAGCGCAGCAGTGTGGAATCTCTATGGGGGCTTCAGCCTCAGCCTCCTGTGTCCCTGCTGCACAGCCAAGGTCTGTGGACACCTTTCCCTAACCCTAACCCGGTACACACCTGTCTTAATGACACTAATTAATTACATTTAAACTTATCAGCAGTGTTGAGAGGTGATGTTCAAAGTTAGGCTCAGGAACCACTTGGCGGGGTCAGATATTACCTAGACCTGGGTGTGCATTCCAATTTAAAGGAATACTCTAACGTTTTGGGCAAAATAACCTTTTTCCAACTTACCCAGACTGAGACAAAATGTTCAATACCGTTTTCACCTCTGTATGTCCACTGATTCAGTTTCTATGGTAGCATTTCCTGTTAGCTTAGCAGAAAGACTTGAAGTCTGCAGGAGTCATTAGCCTAGCTCCGTCAAAGTGAAAATCTTATTTCAACACGTTCTCACTCTCAACTCGTCAAGAACGGCAGCTTGAGTCTCTGTGCTTTTCTTTTGAATCTGTGTGGCATTTCAGTGACGTCATGGGATTTACCAAGGGATTCCCTTTGAAATCAACTGTAATTGATCTATCTATCGATCTATCGGCCTACAGTTGATTTCAAAGGGAATCCCTTGGTAAATCCCATGACGTCACTGGAGACTCAGTGAAATGCCGCACAGATTCAAAAGAAAAGCACACTTGAACTTGAACTTGAACTAGAATGCAAAATTATTAAGACAATGAAGACATTTAAAATATTTTAAAAATAGAATTAAATTCACAATAACTATTTTTAACTTACATACATTTGAAATCCATAATTTTTATATTCCATGGACGCTTGAAAGTCCTGGCTAGATGCGGTCTCGTCCCTGTGCGCATGCGTAACCTTCACCGTCGATATCTACTGAACACCATACACGGTCAAACTGACGCTACAGGGGTACCTAGAGCATCATAGCTTGAAGCCAAGGGCCACCGAACAAGCTGCCGTTATTGACAAATTGGGAATGAGAATGTGTTGCTTATTTACACACTGTATCGTGTGTTACACAGTTATGAAATACACATCATGGAATTGAAAAAAAAAATGAGTCATTTAAAAAAAATTCCATCTAACTATCTAACTTCTCCTAAAACGACCCTCATTTTATTTTATTTTATTTATTTGTTTATTTATTTTATTCCAAGACGTGTATTTCAAACACACATGATACATTGCAAACGTTGCGGTATTCCTTTAATTCATTCATTCATTCACCTCTATTATACAGTGAATAACACCAGGACAGCAATTATTCCATGGACAAAGACAGAGAAAAAATAAACCTTACAGTAAATCCAAAGCTATCTTATTTACACAATGTATAATGTGTATTACATGTTAATGAAATATATGTCTTGGATTTTTTTTTTTTTTAAATGAGAGTTTAAATGAGAGATTTAGGAGAAGTTAGATGGTAGCAACTATGTTCAGCAGTTATAGTTCAGCAATTACAATTCCTACCATCTATAGTTACATCTAACTTCTCCTAAAACAACCCTTGTTTAAAAAATTAGATAAGTTAAATACCTAATGTTTCTGATGTTGTATGCTTTATTTGTTTTATGCATGTTCAGCGTAGGTAAATGGAATGTATTTCTCTAACAGCTTCATAGTCATAAGTAGTAATATTAATAGTAAGAAGTAGTAAAGGTCAAGTGCAACTTTAGTGATCTGTGTGGGGAAATATGGTCATCAAATAGTAATAAGATACAACAAAGAAAAAAGAAGAAAATTGGGATTACAAACATACACAGCCACCAAATGTGTTAATTAGATAACAGATGTGTTAATCATTATGCAGAATAACATCAGTAGTACTTAAAGAGACAATTTACAATATGGAAAATATACCAACATTTGAATATATGCTATTCTTATACAGTACATGTAGTGTAATATAGGGACTAGTATAATTAGTTGTGGCCCTGCTCTTTGGGCAGGCCATCTTGTAAAAAACTTCACATGGTTGATTCCAACAGCTATACATCCTGGCAAATTGTCTTTGAGCAAGACACCGAACCACTATACACTTATTCATCTTAAGTCATTATTCCAGCTAAATGTCTAAGATATACCTTTACTTAAGCATCCAAACCGAGATGTGTATGGAGAGGAGACGCAGGCTTTTGAGCAGTTTCAAAGAAGGAATTAGCTTTTCAACTACCCTCTATTTTACCCTCCATCTCTTCTTCCCTTTTCTCTGGTCCCAGCCCATCCTCACTCCAGGAAGCGAGAGCGCCGGCCTCAAGCAGTGCGACGATCAGCCCCGGACTCCAGTGTCTTGATCCGCCTGAAGGCCCACATGGCTGAGGTCCGCAGCAAGATGTCCGATGTCAAAAGTCAAGTGCTGGAGGCCCGAGGGTTTGGAGAACCCAGACCTGGACTATCAGGGGCCTTTGGCGTAGAGGAGATGCCCTCCCATCCTCCTGATCCTGAATTGTTAGCCTGCCACAAGCCCAGTGAGCTTGATCTGCTGGGGAAAGCAGCTGTGGCCCGGTCCAGGCACTACCGTCCTGGTGAGCTTTGCTACAGTACGACTACTAGAGAGATTCATTGCCTGCTGCCATATCCTTTTCATTAAAACTGAACATGTAAATATGAGCATATCGTGGCTATGCCAGTAGTGTTGCAATACATATACTTGATGATGTCAATACCAGTAATGAGGTGATCAGCTTTACCTTACACCCATAGACCTCAAGCTCCAAGTCGCACACACCCCTGGGAAATGCTCATTTTTTCCCCACATCCAACCAGAACAGTATAGTCCAGGGTACCAGCTGCAGTGAGGGCCTTAACCACAGCTTCGCTCATTGAACATGCCATTGAACACGTGTCCAACATCTCCCTCACCGTTGGACTCCCATTAACAAGAAGCAAGTTGTTGCTGTCATGGAGACGGTACATTTTGAGCAGTGACTTTGGAGTGACTGGGAAACACCTCCTGATAGCTTCATACATGGCAGATTTAGAATTTCACTCAGGCAATTATTGCTAGAATCCACAATATTTTTTTCAAAATGTGGGCAGTCAGGTTTCCTTGAAGAGGAGATGAGAAGGTAGAGACAGCTACAGGCTAAGGAGTAGAGCTTTGATTGGGCCCAAAAAATCAGGCCCGGCCTGACCCTAGCCTGAAAAAATTCTGTCCGAGCCTGTCCCAACCCGCCCTAACCTACAACAAGCCGCATTGGGCCCGGGCTTCCCACTCACTGAAAAAAAAGTTATGTCTGTGATTCAAAGTTCAAACTCTAATTAAGAATTGCTTTTGAATGACAAACATCTGTTCAGAAGAATTACATGTGTGATCATACTGAATAGCTCTTCCTAATTTCATCTGGCAAAAGACTCTCATGTGGACTCAGCTATTCTCAAAAAGCCGACATTTAGGCTATAAATTGACTGGTGATAATAAAAATAAAAGGAATTAAATAGCCTACTGAAGTAGGCTATGTTTCTTTCTTTCTTTTTGTAGTAAAGAGAGCAACACTTAATATTTATTTGTTTATTATCCCCAAAAAACAAGGATTAACCACACTGCAGTACACCTGGACATAACTGTTATAACACTAATTTATCTTGCAGGTTATGGATGGATCAATGTGATTGTTGTTAGGTTACAATGAATGTTATAATATATATCTAGTGCCCACCCCAATTAATAAATTAAATAAATAAATGAATAAATAAAAATAAAAAAGACCCAAATTGGGACAGAGGAAATGGCAGGAAATTCGGACCCGACCTGACCCATTGGGCCGGGCCGGGCCGGTCTCGGGTCTGGGCAGAGAATCAAACCTCTACTAAGGAGCAGAAGACAGAGAGGTGAGATATTTATGTGATCAGGCTGGTGACTCATGAAGGAGGGGGTTGTTAAATACTAGTGAGCAATGGTGAAGCTGTTATTGAGGCAGTGACTGTGGGAAGGAGAGGCGGATTAGGAGTAAGGCCTACCTTGGGAATGCTATGTCATACATACAACCAGAAAGGTCAAATACACAAACTAGTAGTAACTACAGTAATTCAATGGTGTGGTTGCTGTTGAAAACTCCAAATGGTCACCAGAAGGTGCTTCCTATACATAAGTCAGCTCATGTTGAACTCCCGTGTCATCCTCTAGGCCACATTCTATTCACTGTCTGTGCAGAGCTGGGCATATGGCCTCACAGTGCATGTTAGGTGTGTTGCAGTGAGAGGACGGATCATTCGTTGCGTCAGAAAGAGACACATACACAGAGGGAGAGAAAGTGACAGAGAATTTGCTTGTGGACTGGCATAGACAAATAGCTCGTGGTGTGAACAGCCAAGCACCTAATCACGCATGAATTAACACTTTGCAGTGCTTCTGTGTCCAGTCTGAATCCAATGTTACACTGCAGTCACATGGGCATAAATCTCATATCATTGGAAAGCCTGATTATTTCCCTTTTAAATGGTGCCACATTTGTAAGGAACATGCATTTGTGGGATGAGCAGCACAGCTGAGTATGTGGTTTATGCCCATGAAAAATTTGCCAAATCTCTGCCAATGCCAAACAGCTTTTCTTTGCTGTTGCTATTGACTCTTGTTTTGAGCTTCTGGTACCCGTAGAACACTGCACTGGAACCTGAACATGTGGAGGAGCGTTATGTTCAGCGATGAGTCCAGATTCTGCCTACGGCACTTAGGTCATAGGGTCAAAGTGTGGAGAAGACGCAGAGAACGCTTCGCTGATTGCTGCACCGATAAAGTAACATCTTTTGGTAGAGGCAGTGTGATGGTGTGGGGCGCCATCTCCCTCACTGGAAAAACGAGGCTTGTCATCATTGGAGGCAATCTCAATGCAGAGAGATGAAATTCTGCAACCAGTGGCAATCCCGTATCTTCACAGTCTGGGTCCAAACTCTATCCTCCAAGATGGCAACGCTCGCCCCCACAGAGCAGGATTCATCAGAGACTTCCTTCAGAATTTGGGATTGGGGAGGATGGAATGGCCCGCCAGCAGTCCTGACCTCAACCCCTTTGAACACTTGTGGGATCAGCTTGGGCTGCTGTTCATGCCAGAGTGACCAACACAACCACATTGGCTGACTTGTGCATGCTGGTTGAAGAATGGGATGCCATCCCACAGCAGTGTGTGACCAGCATGAGGAGGAGGTGCCAGGCTATTGTGGCTGTGTGTGTTCTTCCACACGCTACTGAGGCTCCTGTTTTCTTAAATGAACAAATTGTTAAATTGCCACTATGTCTTGTTTCTTCAGACTTCACTCATCCAATCCACCAGACAACACCAAACGAGTCAACAGCAAAGAAAAGCTGTTTGGCATTGGCAGAGAAGATTTTGCAAATTTTTCATGGGCGCAACCCACATACTCAGCTCTGCTGCTCATCCCACAAATGCATGTTCTTTACAAATGTGGCACCATTTAAATAATCAGGCTTTCCAATGGTATGAGATTTATTGCCAAGAAGTATTGTTACAACAAAGAAATAATCTACCAAACAAAAGAAAAAATGAATGATCCAAAGGTACACACATTGGAAAGCCACAGTTGGCCCAGTAAAATATTTTGCTATATATCCCAACAGATGACTAAGTGAAATTATTGATATGGATGGTCAGAATCAAATTACCGAGCACACCTGGTAATACAAACACCATCTACAGAGGGCTTTAGACACAGTTTTGTTTTGCACATGAGCCGAGGTTTCCTCCAGGATCTGGGGTAAAAGATTTAAACTTGTATTTGCTTTTTTCTGTCTGTAGCCAAGAAGTCCCTGTCCCCAGTACTGGATGGTGGCAGCAGTCTGGTTGTGAGAATAAGGAGCCCAGAAGAGACGGACACAGAGCTGAGAGAAGGGGAGGCAGCCATAGGACTCAGCCTTCGTCCTCGAGAAGGCCTTGTAGGAGCAGAGGGTAAGAGCGCAGCAGGAGGCACCGCCAAACTTCTCTTAAAGAGATGGGCCAAGCACTCTATACCAAATGCTGGTATTAGTCACTGGTAGATAAATCAGTAAGGGTCACACATACTGGCCAGCAACTTTGTGAGACAAACTTGAATTTGTCCTTGGCTGCCCTAACACATGAGAAGCAGCTGGAGAGTTTCCAACCTAACTCTAGGTTTCTGGAAACATCTTCCCCTTTCCTTCAGCACCTTTTTAATGCCTATGTATGATTTTCATTTCTGGACGACTTCTGGCGGGTAATCGTGATCAAAGAAGATTTGTTTGCCCCTTACTTGTATTTTTTCTTCTTCTTTCGTCTCAAACTGTAGAAAGTTGACCACGATTGATCTGGGGGCAGTATTGGGCAAGGGCTCTGTGGGCTCGTTGAATCTGAAGCTTCGTTCCTTCAGGCAGTTGGAGTTCTACAGTTAAGAGTTGTTCCACGTACTTGATGATGGAGTTCCCTTCCGTGTCCTCCAGTAGGCCGAAGATTTGGATATTATTCCTCCTTGATCTCCCTTCGAGATCAGTTATTTTTTCTTGCATTTCGCGTGTCTGGTCCAACATCATCACTGTTCGCCTCCGTTTTCCATTCTTCGAATTCTGCTATGTGTGTCTGGGCTTCAGTGAGGCTCTCCTTTTGTGTGTTCAACTCATTTGTATTCTCTGTGAGCTTGCTGTCTATTTTTTGTTGGTGATTCCTTCTTTCATCTCTCTTTTCAGTTCATCTATGGTGTGGTTATCTCGTGTCGTAGCTCCTGTTTGAGTTCTTTTATGTCTTTGCTGATAGTAGGAAGCCCAACTCGCCGTGTTTTGGTATGGTCTTGGCTGTCCATTTTCCCCACTGTGTTTTCCTTGTGTTCACTAGCATCATGTTTGGAGATTTCTTCCATTGCTGATCGTTCTTCAACTTTGTCTTGCTTTTTGATGGTTTCGCTTGTTTTCCCCACTCATACCTCACTTTTGTCTGTCGTGTTACATATATTATGTGGGTTTATTTTACCCGACTTGAGAGAATAGTTAACTATCCACCTGCTCTCTCCGCCATCTTCCCAGAAGTCCAGCCAGTGCCCTTTTAATAGAGTTCAACATCCCAAGCTTAAAGCTAACTACCTTTGACGTCTACAATTTTTTTCTGTTCCTGCTGTGGACATGCTGACTGCATCCGTGTCTTGCATGTTTGACCTCCCTTGTTCTCTGTTCCAGGATTACTGAAGGCTGAAAGCGCCCAGAGCCTCCTTCCCTCCCTGGGCAGCTCCTCTGCAGACCAGGCGCCCATGTCAAAGCAGCAGCAGCAGCAGCACCTAGAGGAGCAGCAGCAGCTGTACAGGGCATCAGGCCCTGGGGACAATCTCTATGCCTTAGGAGGACCCAGCACCATCACAGCCACCACAAACAGTAGTAGCAGGACCATAGGGTGAGAGGGCTTGAAAACTCCAGGAGAGTCATCACAAAGATGAAAACAGGTTAACATTTTATTGTGATGGTGCATCTGTTGACACTACAAGCTGTCAATAGAGATTCACTAACATGTAAGCAGTGTATCGGTTAACTTTCAACCACAGTGTTTCCCATTAATAGCCTAGACTATGGCAGCCCGCCACAGTCTAATTTGTCTCGCCACAGTTTCAAAATGAACCGAAATATTTTTTACACTTCTCATAATAACATAAAAGATCTCTAACATTGTGTTGTGCGCCGTTGCTTCAGCACAGCATCTCTCACTCCCAGTCCCGCGTATCATACTTTCAACGACAGGTTGAATTTGCAACTCACAGCGGGAGGTCGGAGCTGACGAGGAGTACGTGAATGCGGCAGCAGTAAGGAGGGAGGAGGAAGTTCGCATTAAACATAAAAAGTTAAATGCAACTGTATGTAAAGGCCATGCATTTGCCCGGCCCTAGTTTCATGTGGGCATGCAATGCATATAACCAACAACATATAACCGATGCATATAACTTACAACACCGACACATGCGCGCGCACATCCACACCCACTCCATCGTATAACCGATACTTGGGTTTACGATTGCTCTCTCTCTCTTGCTCGCTCGCTCGCTCGCTCACTCGCTCACTCACTCACTCACACTCACACACACACACACACATACAGTCGTGTCCGCTAACAGCTCCATAAGTGTTATCTGGCAAGGCTGCAGTGCATTGCCTGTAGCAACAGCTGGGGCTACAGAACTCACTAAAACATGCTTTGCATTTAGGTGATACTTCAAGCTTGGAGTGCTCCAATAATACAAAAATTCTTCTTACAGATAATGCATATGACTCTGTTCTTATGAACAGTTCCATCTGGGTGATTTTTGTAGATAAATTTTCCATTCAGAGGGCCTTCATGCACATGTGCAGCTAACACACTGATCGGTTGGGACTGTGTGACACATGGGGCCAGGTGTCATTAAATTATTTACATTAATTTTCAGTATTTTTATTTATTTATTTTACTTTATTTTATTTATTTATTTATTTATTTTAATAATCAGACAGACAGACACACAGATAGATAGATTGATTGATTGACTGATTACAGTAAAGACACTGAATATCATTGCAGACTCACCATTTGACATTTCTGAACACCATTTGAAACATCGATATACTTCAAATGGTGTTTTCAAACACATTTTCAAATGCTAGATATCACATGAGAGCTCCAGCTTGTCCTGTTTGACAAAATCCAAACAGGACAGGGGGTTTGGGGGTCTTGGAGAGTACATTAATGCTACCCATAGGATCAACATTGATAGCCTCATGACCTTTCCTCTAGCGCCACCCTTAGGCCAAATTGCACCAACCCTATTTTCTCTCATAATTGCATTCCTCCAGCATGTCCCAAGTCAGCAGATACATAGCTTATGAGGTCACCATATTGGCAGGGTTCATCCTCTGGAGAGCATGAATGTGCTCACCAAATGTCATTGGAGTCTGTGCAACATATTGTGAGATATCAAATTTGACATTTTAGGCTAAAGGTGGTGCTAGAGGGAAGGTGATAGTGACACCAAAAGTGATTTGGGCCATTCCCTTGGAAGCAATAATATGCTCAGCACTTGGCAATCCCGGCAAATGTTTGATCTGAGGGTGGTGCTAGAAGAAATGCCATAGGTCACTAAAATAAACAGGAATCTTCCTTTGCGGAGTATGAATGCACTCACCAAATATCATGGCAACCTATGAATTGGGTAACTTGTGTGAAAAGGTGACATTTTGGTGTAAGGGTGGCACTAGAGAAAAGGTCATGAGGTCACCAACGTTGACAGGATTCATCATGTGAAGAGGAATATCCTCACCAGATCGAACGGTAATCCACCAAATAGATGTTGAGATATATTTTTGAGATATATTTTTGAGATATTATGTACAAGCCAAAAATTTGCCTGACGGTGGCACCAGAGGAAAGGACGTTGCGACAACTGACAGGGATCATCCTCTGTCAATAGTCGACAGACACTTTATGAAGTCTGTACATGCCACTTAAAATGCACCTTAAAGTTTACTGGCAGTTGGTTGAATGCATGTTAGTTGTCTATTAAAATGGTGTTCCTGAGAGTTAACAGATACACTGCTGACATGTTGCTGAATCTCTGTTGTTACTTGTACACTTGTAGAGAGAGTCAACAGACTAGACCATTAAAATAAAGTGTTACTTGAAAACATTATGCTAACTAAGCCATTTAGCTGCACCAGACAATAGCGTCCCTTAAACTAATAATTGGACCCCATACTTCAGTGTGTTTTTCTGTTTCCTTAAGCCTGTGCAACGTGAAGCAGAAGGCACTTGTTAAAGCACAGTTATAAAAGTTTATCAGATGATGTTGAACTTCCCCATCAGTTTATGAATGTAGCTAATGGTTATGGCTAAAAACCACAAATTCTCGAGAGGATGAAATCCCTCAACTGTTTCTCCACCGATATCTAATCAAGTGAGCACTATCTGTTCACCAAATTCCAGTCAAATCTCTAACTTTTTGATATATCTTGCTGACAGACAGAGGTAAAAACATGACCTTCTTCCACCTTTGTTGGCAGAAGTCAAAATATATTAACTGAGCACAAAACTATCACCAATCTCACAGCATAACTCCACCCTGGATACTTATACTCTTACATCTGCTTCTACTGAACTTACTAATTACCCAGAACATAGGTGGCTACATAGGCATTTCAATCAGACTCTGGAAACATGACGTGAGTGAACACAGAGTGATGTATTGATTAAGACTTTGTGGAATCCCCATGTCTTTCACAAGCTGCTGGCTGGTGGGGGATGCTTGCTTAACTTAAAGTTAGGAGTAAGTCACAGCAAGGAGTCTTGGTTGGCCCTGGGAGATGGGCTGGGATAATTTTCCTAATATGAAATGTATAAATATATGCATAAATATATATACACAGTTAAGACATAGCAAATAAAATACAAAACAAGACAAGACAAAGTACAAATAGAGTCAAAGACACAAAAGATCAGGCAAGAACATGACATAACAGTGGGCACAGTATAGCATGTCTTACTTATGTGTATGTGTGTATGTGTATTTGAGTATGAGTTGAGTACTAGCAATAGAAAGTTTGTCAGTGTATTGCCAGGTTTTGTCATTTGTTCAACACTATCGATTAGCCCAATTACTCAGGTGGTGTTGAATTCAGAAGGAATTGTAGATATAAACTGACCCTTCTGTAATCCTCTTTCCTGGCCTCTGCCTCTTCTAATCATATCTCCTCCCATATCTGTCCACTCTTCTCTCTTCTGTTTACCATCTCTTTGCCTTTCTATCTCTTACTGCCCTCCTTCTCTACCCCACCTTCTGTCCTCTTCTATCCTCTTCCTACCCCAGGACAGCTATATTGGACTGTCAATCA
>OMKZ01055432.1:5286-17270 GCA_900302535.1 Neoniphon sammara | reverse complement strand
GTGAATTTAATAACATAATTTAGATTTACTAATAGTAAACTTAATTCTGCACCTCGCACTACAGCTTGCACTCATCCAAAAAGGAGCACTGACTCCCCCTCCCAAAAACTAAAATATAGGAGATGACCACACTGAAAAAAAGGCCTGAACAGGAAACAGTCAAATAATATGCATCTTATGCATCTTATTTTTACTGACAGACATGTTTCGACCCACACCATTCTCAAGGCCATATCAGACAATATCATAAAAGGAAATAAAAGGAATATCATTCATTCAATGATATACCAGTCGGAACATTATTTTCATTATGCATCCATCCAGATACCATAAATTACAAAAATATGGAAGAAAACCAAATTCTCCTCAGTACCCAGACAGAGATGGTATTAAAAATATTGAAGGGAGTAACAGCAGGTGATAAGTATCTGTATTATAAGGTAGTACCTGTCGGAAGAGGTGGCAAGATTGGAAATATTACAACTGTTCACCAATGGAAAAATCAGTGCATCAAACCACTGAACTCAATTATCTTAATGTGCCAGCATCAGTGGATTTGCTCTAGTGGTTGCCATTTGTGTACTACCTACTACTTTAATTCATGATGCCAAGGGGGAGAGCTCAGAGATGACACAAAAATCCCATATGACCCACTAATTGCCACAAGGAGACTAATGTGAACGCATTATTAGGATTAGTGTCATTAAATCTGCACTGGGCACTTCAGCATGTTGGAGGCTCCAAATGGAGAGTCCAGCTTTTTCTCACTGCCGTTTAGGAGACAGTTTATATTTCACTTTTAATTTTTGTTTCATCATTCCTTGTGGCTGGAGAAATGTCCATGAACGATACTAGAATTTAATTTGCATAATTAGGGTGAATCTATAGACTCTTAATTAGTGTGGATGGGATGTTTGTTTTCTCCTTTGTTGCAGCCCCACTTCATGATTTAGATTGGTGTTGTTGTTTTTTTCATAAAAAACACACTGCTGCAGCTTCTAACCTTCTATATATCTGAAAGTTGTACCAGTTTTATTTCTATAGGCCTTACAGTCTCAAAGGAGTCCACAATGCCCACGTTATGGAACAATAAATGAAAACACAGATCACATTGCTTTCGGAAAACCTTCATTTCAACAAGACTGAATCTGCCTGGTGGGGAAATTAAACTGCAGCTGTCAGCTCCACCTCAGCTGTGCTGCTCCCTGTCTGAACAAACAAACACGCACAGAAAACCTGCCTCGATTTAAATAGATCCATTTGTAGATACATTATTCACGTTCCCTTGGTAACCACTAACAAGTATACTTTTAAATGGCTCTATGTTTAATTCATCACTTGGAAATATTTATCCCACCTCGCTGCTGGGTGAATACATTGCCCTTTTAAAGAGTTTGTAGGGCTTTCTCAGACTTTTTGGACAGAGTTGCCACTAATGATTTGTCCATAATCTACTTTGCTGTACTACAGGATGGATGGACGTGTCCTACAGTCGCTACAGGAAAATGTGTTTACATCAAAGGATTAAACCTGTGACCATATTTGCAGAGCAGCATCCCTCTGGAGCTCGGCTTAATAACTGTTTTCTGAACATCTTAACCGGCAACAGAACACACAATGTAGGACAGATGTCACACTGATGCTGTGTATCCGCAAGCTAATACAGCACCGAGCTACTGTCACAACATCTCTATGCTTGGTTAGTCATCTCTGTCCATCCGCCTTTCATCTGGATTAAAAGGTAAACTGGAGGTAAACTGAACCAGTGCTGCAGCTCATGATTATTTTCACTGTCAGTTTAATCTATCCATTTTGTTGCTGTTGTTTTATTTTCTCAATTAATGCTTTAATCTATAAAGTGTCAAAAATAATGATAAATGCTCGTGGAAAGTTAGCAGCCCAAAGTGATGTCTTCAAATTGCTGCCTTACTCTGACCAGTAGTCAGAAAAACACACATTTATTGTATAATGATATGAACGGACAAAAGTAAGCAAATCTTGGCATCTTAGTGATCTTAGTGAAGTTGGAATCAGGCAATGATTGGCATTTTTATCTAACAAATGACCAATGATTTAAATACTTGATTTTCTGTTGACTGACTAATGGATTAATCGGCTAATAATTTCAGTGCTGAATTGAAAAACATACATTATTGTGGCCACCATTTCACAACAGCTTGGTAAACCCCTTTCAATTGTGTGACAGTGGCGCACAAAAATGAATAAATAAAGAAAAAATAAAGAAAAATTGAAGAGGCTGAGTGTAAGAGAGAGACACACACAGAGAGCGAGCGAGAGGGAGAGAGACAGAGAGAGAGACAGAGAGAAGGGGAGACAGAGAGGGCAAAAGACAATTGTGTGGGGAAAATAATACAGCAAATTGAAGATGGAAACAAGAGTAGAAAACAAGCTGAGACAGTAATTTGAGAGAGAATGGGAAGTTGGCTCCTGCTGAGCAAAAGAGAGCTTGCGGTCTCTGTGTGCAAGATAACAATAAAGAGGAGGCTTCTGTAAATGTCAGGGCGTAGGTGTGTGTAACGAGAGGTGGGCCATGGGGTAAATGAGACTTCAGCTTGAGAAAGCTTCATGAGACAGCCTAGAAGACACATGGAGAAAAACTGAGCTTTCCTCCTGGGCTAATTCTGCATAATTGAACACACTATTGTTCCTATCTGTCTTACCTATTTGCGACGCAGTTGGACACATGTTGCATATCATCTCAATAAAATTCTCAAGTGCTTCTGACTTATTCTAGGACAAGAGGAAGACTGGCAAAGAGAAAGGTGCAGACAGATCACTGGCGCCTTATAAGCAATGGGAGGAAGAGTGGTGGTTTCTCTAAACTAAGAAGTTTGCTTCATGAATGTGTTAATCAATAAAAATAACACTAAAAACACCTACATGGCTCAGATGTAAACAAAAGCCAATGAGCTTGTTCACCACAAAATGACCATTCAGGATGAAACGATTGTTGTCTCCCTCCACGGGCTGGAAGATGCTGTATATCAATATTATATTACTGCATTACAGTGAAGGGATGCAATTTTCTGAACTTAGACTGTTCCAGCTGTTGTTATGCCTCTATCTGCTTTCTAGCGTGCAAATATCAAATGAAAGCACCAATACTCACTCCTACAATATCATCACAATATTAATATTACATCAGTGAAAGATATCCCAATATCTGATTTTATCCATATTGCCCAGTCCTAATGCCTACCTCAGTAAGGTATGAGTTCAGCTAATGAACCAATTCTGTGTATTGGTCAATGGGTTTTTAGTCTGGTTCCAGTTTTTACATGAGACAATTTAATGGAAGTGAAGGCAAGCTGGCGATGGCTGCTGATTCAGGCAGGCTCTGATAGGCCATTATGTTGAGTTTGTGCAGTTTGTGCTGTTGGTAATAAAACTGTCATTTTTGACTCAAATTACCTGGTCTTGAATTGATTCACTGATGTCAGACAAGAATGAAAGGTCTTCTCCTCATCACTAATCTTCATGATTCTTCTCTCTATTTGCCTTATAATAGTCCCAAAACCAGTCACACAAATGCAATATCACAGACTCCACTTTCTCTCCAGCTAATAAGTAGTGCACCGACTCATTTAAACACATCACTACAACAAATTGGCAAAATCCAACAAGGCTCCTGAAGGTTACGGAAGAGGACAAGCTAAAACAGAGCAATTTTTTCCCACTGTGCATTTCTAGTATGCTGTAGACAAATGTGAACAGTAATTCCTCACAGTTTGGTTCAGTATGGGTGTGGTAAGGAGTTCTGATGGCGGCTGGGTTATATGCTAGTCGACTGTAATATCGAGGACTACATTTACTCGATATTACAGTATAAGTCCAAAAGGTGCTGACATTGTCCCATAACTTTGGACGTAGAGCATCAATAAACATGAGGCGTATCCAGATTTCCTGTCTGCCATGTTGCTGTTATTTATGGAGCCTCCTCTGCATAATGCTGAAGATGAAATCAGCAGAGCAGCAAATCCAAATGATCTATGTCTCCACGTTTATCAGATTAAAGTCTTTACCTGCTTATCAGAGGAGTTTAAAGCTGGCAGGCCAGGAGACAGAAGCACCCGTCTTAATTAATAGCCGAGGTCGTCCGAATGCTCTTCCTCTTCTTCGCCCTCTTCCTCTTCCTCTCAGCTGCCTACAAGCACGATAAGAGAATGCAGAGGTGAAGCTGAAAAATGTTTGTGGGAAATCAATGTATTATTGGATAGCGAGGCCTGAAGGTGGCTCGGTCGTGATAACTGACACATCTCAGGACGAATGCTAAATCCTCTTTGTGGAGGCAGACCGAGGGGAGACACGGGAAACATTTTGGAGACAGAAGATGAAAAGTGTGAGGATAATCCTTTAAAAAGTGCTCACGTCTCCAGGCGGCCATGTTTTAAAAGTTATTTCTCCATCACAGATTAGCTCAATGTCTCCAGGGACTGTTATTTTTCATTAGAGATTAGCAGTGTTATCTCCCATTAAGAAGCAAAGGTGGTAAAAGTCAAGGTGTTCTCGAGCCAAGGCGGTGAGACTTAAGTGCAATCTGATAAATATTCCCTGCCGAGCCAGAGAGGATCTGCTCAGAAACATCTTTCTCTTTGCTAAATTTGTTTCCTCTTGTCTTGACTTACCTCCTCCTGTCCTGTCTTTACTCTTCTCTGTAGCTAACGTCTCTCTCCATCTTCCACCTGTTTTCCTGTTTGAAGGTTTTAAGCAGACAGGTGACAGCCATCAGTCATTGATGTGTAGGACCGTGCAGAGATTCACTGAGAACAGCAAGAAGGGAAACACAAATCTTTCCGTTTAACGCCTGTCTTCAAAACATTTCAGTTAGACATTTCTGACAAAGTCTTATGGGCACTTCACTGTAAAGAGCCACTTAGTTTAATCTAACTCATGCTGAGCACATCTAGGACAACATGGAGAGGCAAAATTGGCTATAAGCACAAATATTGGCTAAATGTGCATAAACATGTTAGTAAAATCGATAAATTACCTCAAATGTTGTGTTGTAGTGTGGCTGTAGCTAGGTCCATTCAGCAAATTCTACTGAGGTAGCTAACGTTAGCTGGGTTAGTTCCCAAATTTGTATTCCAAGCTGTTCTATCTTTAGCTCTAGTCTGAGTTGTATTTTGAGCAAAATCAGTTTATTCGCAACATGTACCTAATCCAGGACAGGCTATTTATACGGACCTTTGATGTTTGCCGATTCAAATTACCTGGCTAATCCAACCGAAAACACACAATTGCCGGGATTTATGTCTTCCTGTTTTTGAATTTTAACGGCAGCCGACATCCAGTATTGGTGGATTATCGCCATGTTTTGTCCCACCACTAACCTAAAACCTGTACTCCCCAAACCCGGTTGTTTAATAAACAACAACAAAAAAAAAATACCTGTGCTATTATTAGTTTTTAAAAATAATCTTCTCAATCCCGCTTCCTCGAGACCGCTCTTCATGATTTGGCGGATTGATATGTCAAATTTGGATGTAGTTATTTTGTATTACTCCGCGCTGCCACTGTGCAATTATTGAAATAAAAGGAATATGACGAATGTGATTGGCAAGACAAACTGCCTTCAAAGGGACAGCTGCTTTATTTGTTTCTTTTTATTTTATTGGTTTCTTTTAGCTGCCAAAACTAATTATGAAACAGCAGTTGTGGTAGATAAAATATAAGTAGGCTACAGCTGTAAATAAAAAATAAAATTCACTCATTTCAGTTGCTTCAATTCCAGGACAACACATGACAACCAATATATTAATATGTCTGCAATGAAGATAAGAAGATAAATAAGATGCACTTTTTCAACTTCTGGTTTACATCCGTAGAAGCTTGCATGTAGCCTACTTGAGTCAGTCCTCTTATCTCTAGTACTTTCACTGATAGACATCCCACCCTCAAATGTTAATTGATTGTGTTGAGTGTTAAATTTTTCAAGTTTTCTGAATTAACACACCCACACATGATTGAAGTGCTTCTGTCAGATCTTCACCAGATGAATGAAGCAGCAGCTGATCAGAGGTGAACAGAGACCAGAGCAGCAGAAGACTGAGGAGAGAAGTGGAGCCGGCTCTCCTCTTCTTCATGTTGTAGGCGGGCTGGATAATTAGCAGGATAATGCCTGCTATCTAATTACTCATCTGATTGAGCTCCAGCTCTACAAAGAGAAACTTCTCCACAGCCCACCAGGTTATAAACTGTAGGTGGGCTGGATAATTACCAGCAGCCTGTTATGTGAGTGAAGATCTTTTCCTTCCAGCAGAGTCATGACAAAGTGTCCGGGGCTTCCAGCTGAACCAGAGAAAAGGCTCCGCTGTTCCTGTGACGGCTCTATAATGAGACTAGTCCCATCATCAAGCTGTGTCCCTGAACAACCACGCCCAAACAGGAAGATGCCAGGCACTGAAGTCAACCCTACGCCAATGACTCTGATCTGTGTCCTGTCAGCTTGTTCCCACCACTGACTAGCAGCAATGAAGAAGACTTTCAACATCAATGAATATCACAGTGACTAACATAAAGGTGGCCAGAAACTTTCTGATGTCAAACGGCCATTTTTGACAACCAAGGGAACTTTTTATAAGCTGGGACTTGCCAGAACCTGTGAAGTTCAGGCGCTGCCTTTTGTCTCCTTTTCCACTGTATGAAGAACCAACTGTGAAGGGTTATGGAAGTGCCCCATAATTTTTTGTAGTTCTTCTGTTTGGCTGTGCACTCGTCACCCAGCTCTCTCGTAATTTTAAATATACTTTTTTCATTTTTAACAGCTGAGTCCAGCTCCCACCAGATACCGTTAAACTTCAGTTAAAACCCAAGTCAAGCAGTCAATCAAATTAAATTATGCGTCAGGCCATTTAACCTACTTTAACCCCCACTTGTTGACAGATTATTTCAGTCTCTGATGTTTTTTACACTTGAGCATTTCTGCCATTTTTCTCCCTGCTGCAGCTTTTCCTCCTCCTGCTTGCCGGTGAAAAGCAGCCTCCTCCAGGCGCTGCTACTGCAGTGGCTGCAGGGACAAGTCTGTTTTCCCATCACATCCCTCTCACTTCCTCGGGACAGAGCACACAAGGCATTCAAGGTAGCTACTTAACTCTGTCTAAATACTCATAAGAGCATGGACCTCTTGCAGTTTATATTGTTTTGTTGTCTGTTTTTGCAGTCTGGTGTTTGGCCCTGACTGCTTTGCGTTGTAGCCATCTGAAAAACACTGAGTCAGTGCTTGATGCTTGACTGATGCTTGACAATGCTTGATACTTGACTACAAAATAGCTCAAAAAGCCTTTACCTGTTGGATTATTCATTATGAAAAGTTTAAAAACTGTGCCCAACAAGAATATACATAATCATTTCTCTTTATGTGCTAATGCCATGGGGCCAAAATGAGTTGGTCACAGTTTTTAAGCATTTCATAATGAATAGCCCCAAACAGAATTAAAACATTTCAACTCATTTGGACTCTTTTTTCCAAAGGTCACATGAACTTTCTGGATCCAGTCTGACGCAACACCAGAAGTCCGGGTGTCGTTTATTAGTTGGTTTGTGGAGTTGGTTATCCATGCACTGCTGCAGTCCAATCACGTTACCATTCACAGTTCACATTGGTTTCATTTCATCTAAGAGGACCAAAGCACATCGCTCTCTTGTCGTCCTTTTTCCATCCCTCAGCAGCTGTTTTGATCAGTTCATGTGCAGCTCTGTTTATTCATGAATACTGACCTGCCTTGACTTTGCAGCAGATTCAAACCAATTATCATTCTAAAGCAAGCTGTTAGATGTAAACTATATCCCCACCTGTATGTAAGACATCATGATCTGTGGTGTTGTTATGGTAATGGTAACTCGTGTAACCTCAACAACTGAGGTCATAACAGCTAATGGCTGCTGGAAAAAATAACAGAGACTGTAAATGAGGCACTGACAGACAGTAAATCAGGTTTAGAACATTGCTTTAAAAAGACTTTAGGATATCCATTAAACTGGCTTTGCATGGTGCAACTGAAATGCAACTTCAGTTCCATGCAACTTCCAGGCAAGCCATCCAATGAAAATTGTAAATTTGGTTTGCATCATAATTTGGAATATTCCGTATGGGTTTGTTGACTTGGCAACAATAAATGTTTCCTTTGCAACCTGCAACTAATTGCATGGAAGTTGCATTGTGTGAAGCCAGCCCTAGACCTTCCTATGCCTTGTCAGTGTGTAGAGATGAGAGTCACTTCCAACAGTAATAACATTGAAATGGGGGAACAAACTGAGCAATAACATGTATTAAATACGCAGATGGGTGTTCCCAGACTTGTTTAAATCTGTATCTGAGATCTATTAAATAATGCAATATTGAGTATACTGTACTGGTGTGATGCTCAAAATCCATGCTCCAGCTCAAAATCCATGCTACAGCAGGTACCTTGAAAAGACTGCAATGCAAAACAGTGATGCAGCACTCAAATTTAAAAACAAAATATAAGATATTGCAAATTATTATTTGTAAAATATATCACAACGCCAGTGGCTGTATGATGTATGTTGAAAACACTTCACTCAGAAGTTATTTATTTCCCCTCCATGTATAATCTTCTTTAGACACTAAATGAAAAACAAATCTTAAATTTTTTTTTTTAAAGAACTGCACTTTATTATTCGCAACATTATTACAGTGGCAGTGATAAATGCAGCCTTCACTGTCTCAATGAGCTCACTTAATCTGCTTCACTTATTGAGTTTCCACCTTCCAACACACTGGATGGTACAAAAAAAAGTTTTTTTTTCCATGGATACACAGCAACCCTCAAATGAAACCTGTAAATGCAGTAACTAGTAGCCTGTGTGTCAGTTTGCAGGAGGTCTCTGGCTTCTTCCTGTTTCCTCCCTGAGGAGCTGCCGATGAGAGGCTCGGGTTCCTGCTGTGGGGTCAGTCCAGCAGCAGACACCAGACAGCACAGCAGGAGAGCTGCTGCTCAGGAGGACAGAGAGGCAGGGAGAGATGGAGGAGGCTGGGTGAAGTTTACCCACTCACAGGAGCATATCGGGGCCTTTTGCACTGCACAGTAAGAAACAAGAACTAGCCAAAGTTGGAGCAAACAAAAATTGGTCCTGGATCCAGTTGTAGTGAATACAACTGCGGATTTAACATAGCAGATTCAACAAAAGCAAGCATCTTAATCATAATCTAAGGTTACAATCTTTTCTACAATGATTACCTGTCCATCAGTCTGTCAGAAAGAGTACTGCACACTTGGTGGGAAGGTCATGCAGAGGTCATTAAAGATGTGATTCACTGTTCTGCCTCAAGGGGGTGTGGTCTTAGTTTTACATCACGAGGGGTGATGGCTTAGTATCAACTTACAGCTACAACCTCTACTGAGTGCCTTCGTTTCCATGTTTTTAATACGCAGGCGGCTTATTACTCAACTTTGGTCAGGATCATGCTCATATAGTCCAGTTCTCTCAAAAACTGAAATGTTTTCTTCAGTATTTTACTCTTTCTTTTCATTCCTTCAAGCTCCAGTTGAATCTCAGCCTCTGACCAAATGAAACTATGACCTTGTCGTGTTTTTCTTAATTTGGCTTCTTCAACACTTAGCAACAAAGTGCTTCTACTTCAGCATGACTTTAAACATTACGGCTTCTGGTGTTGATCCAGTGATGCACCAATCACCAATGTAACCAATCAGTGATAAACAGTGCAGTAGTCCTGCCCCCAGGGTCCAAAAATTGAACTAGAACTAGACCTTAGTGAATGGAAGATTCAAAGTTCATAGTTAAAAAAAAAAAAAAAAGGGCGCCAAAAGGTACACTGCGACGGCTCTCATCAACAATGCAGATGTGTGGTGGTAAAGCCACAGCCACCTCTCAGTCATCTGAACAGCCTCTGATGGAGTTAGGTACAGCGCTAATGTTGGCTCTCACAGCTGCTGTTTACACTGCTGAGGAGGAGCAGAGGTGAATAATGAAGGGATGGGAGTCTGTAAGATGGCAGACACATGCCAACTGCAGGCTGAGGCGGTAGCTGTCAGTATAATGAGACTGGAAGAGAAAGGGAAAGATGGAGATCAAGGCTCCATGATCTCAGCAGGATTCAGGTTTTCCCTTTCACACTGCTTCATTATTGTGATCATCAGACTGTGTAGCTGCTATTTGCTGCTGCTTGCTTACTTGATCTGTCACATTCAAGAGAGAGAGGGAAAGACAGGCTGATGTCAATAAACGGTAAAAAAAAAAAAAAAAAGTGTTGTATCTTTGCAGCTCCACTGAGGAGCATCAATCACATTTACAGTGAGCTTGCACAACTTAGCAGTCCTGATTCTCCAGAGTTTCCATGGGTCGTGGAATATCTGAAAAGTTGTGGAATTCTGAAAATTGAATTTGAAAAATTTGGAATTTGCATCTATTCCAGGGACATGCAAAGTCAGGGAATCGAATTATTCCTTGAGAGAAGAGAATGGAGTTTTATTAGCCTCAATCTAAAAAAGAATTA
The DNA here is from genome assembly GCA_900302535.1 of Neoniphon sammara. Taxonomy (NCBI): domain Eukaryota; kingdom Metazoa; phylum Chordata; class Actinopteri; order Holocentriformes; family Holocentridae; genus Neoniphon; species Neoniphon sammara. The sequence continues at coordinate 6,769 of OMKZ01055432.1, read as the reverse complement.
TCTAGTTATTTACCAAATGTCATATTTATTTTCCATTGTGTTCATGTTCACTATGCTGAAAATAAGACACTGAATGCATACAAAGTTTTCTGTTCAAACAATAATAAACCTTATTAAGACCTCTGAATCTTAATCTTAAATTTTGGTCGAGGACAGAAAACTGATGTAAGGTTTATGTGGGTCATGGAAATTCAATATTTTGGCACTGTAAAGTAATTGAAAAGTCATGGAATTTTACATTCAACAAATGTAAAATTGATTAAAACATGATTTGAATGGAAGCAAGAAGGCTGCATGTTCACAGCATTTACCATCCTAATCAAACACAAAGAGTAGAGCTGTATGCTGTACTGCTAAAAGATGGGACTGATATCACATTTAAATTCTGGTTCACGACAGAGATGAGTTGATCCTGCTGATGTTGGAGTTGACTTTGCCATTAGTCTTTGATCTCGCACTGATGTTAAAGCTGACCTCGTCTCTGATCACAGCCAATCAGAGCAGAGTTAATTGAACAGAGCAGGATCAGTGATCTCAGGCTGTTGAATCTGCCTGTAACCTCGGGCGCTGCTGTTTAAACGGAGAGACGCTGCACTGAGCTCTGCTTTCTGACTTCAAAGGACGAACGTAAAATCCTTCTGTCCACATTTAGAAAGGCTTTAATTTGAATCTGGGATATAATAAATAATACAACCCTAGAGAGCGCGCTAAAATCTAACCACTTCAAGTTTATTTTCTCATTCAGCCACTAGAAAAGCTGCCCTGGAGAGATCATAATATAAAATAGTAATATTATCGCTCTAATTTAAGATCCTAGTGATGTTGGGGTTGTTATTATCAGTCTTTGATCTCAGCGTTGATGTTGCCAGTCATCAGCCTCAGACCTCGTCTCTGATCACAGCCAATCAGAGCAGATTTAACTGAATAAAGTGGGACCGCTGCTCTCAGGCTGTTGAATCAGCCTGTAACCTCGGGCGCTGGCTGTTTCAGCTCAGAGACGCTAAGTGGCTCTTCAGAGTGAATCAGTCTGACATCTGCAGCTCCTGGATGCTTCACAGCTTTACGTTTCCTTCATCTCTGGACTGCGGGCCGACGCTTATTAACAGCCATCAGAAATGTCACGTAGTCGATGAGAAAACACGCCCACGCAAAGTTGTGAAGGAGCCACAACAGTTGATGTAAATTTATATTAATTGTACCTGCTGTTGAGGGGAAAATCCTTGCTGCGTATCGACTTCTTTTAACTAGAAATAAAAGCTCAGCGGTTTATAAAGACTGTTTTTCTACTTTTTCTGCAACAAAACTGATTTGGTTCCTCTCTTTTTTTTTGGATTTGTTTCATACAAACCCCAAAAAACAAAACAAAAAAAAGTTGATTTGACTGAGGAACAAATTGGTTAATTATGTCATGTGAAACATCCAATTTAAGTGATTTTCATGTGACTTCAGTTGGATTCACTTTAAGAAACCCTTTCAAAGCTCA
>OMKZ01055425.1:12824-38516 GCA_900302535.1 Neoniphon sammara | reverse complement strand
TGAGAAGCTCTATAGCAAAAAAAAAAAAAAAAAGACTTTAGGTGACTTGATTGTGTTGCTCTCAGTATGGAAGCATAGTAAGTGTGATCAGTTTAGTCACAAGAAAATTGCCTTTTCATCTTGTAAGGTAATTTTATGTGCCATAATAGACACCCATTTAACATTTAATCGCAAATTTACTCCCCCCCCCCCTCCCCAAAAATAAATAAATGAATAAAAATCATATTTATTTTCTTAAATTTTTATATCAAAGTCCAGGAAAACAGTGTATCTAGAGTGAACAGTACTAGTAGGCGTAAATAAATGCAAGCCAATGAAAACATCACAGATTTCTGAATAATCACGCCTCTCCACCTCCCAATAAAATTCTGTTTCTCTGTATAGCTGACATTGGTTTACACCTTTGAATAACACTGCTCAGTGTTATGTCCCAATATCATATTTCAACAGGAAATACACAAAATTGCAGTGGCAAGATGCTCCTAAAATGCAGTTTCATTGTGACTTTAAATAAAAAACAACACTCCTGTACTGTTCAGTGACTTGTTTTCTATTGATGAGTGTGAAATGACATCAATCAGACAATTACCATTCACCTCTATCTCCCAGGTAAAGAGTTCTACTGGGACAATCCCAGGAAGGTTGGATCTCTGGTGAATGAGTCTGGTGTCACCTTCTACCGCGGTCCTGGCACTGGGACAAGTACCTTCCTCACCCACAGCAGGCTGAAGAGCAGGAACTTCATCAAGGGAGATGATGCCTTCTTCCTCTTCAGTGTGGATGGTATGCAGTCATACTCATGTGCCTGAGATAGAGAAAACACTTGAATTTGCAGTGCCTTCAAGAGGGATTTAAGTTTAAAATGGATTAAAGTAGGATTTTTTGTTAGTGATCCACACACATTAACTCATAAGGTCAAAATGGATTTTCTTATTTCCACATTGAATGGTTATGGGAACACCATTTGTGGTTGTTCATGGCTGTTGTAAGAAACAGCATTGGCGATACTTTTGCCCTGTTTGCGTCATACATTTAAGCAATCAGGGATGTTCAGTGCTAAAACTGGAACCCAATGGCTCCAGGAACTTGGAGAGAACTGCTTCGGTTGTAGGGACCATTTTGGGATCAGGAACTCAGCCCCTGGAACAAAAGGAGGGACTGGTTTTCTGTTGGAAACGGGGGTAAGGGTATCTGGTAGAGGTCTTCATGGATCCACTCAAACCCTAGGATCCGAAATCCAGTTCAGTTTCAGTTCAGTTTGGTTTATTTGTCATGTGCAGGTTAACACAGGGTCAACAATACAATGAAATGTGTTTTTTTTTTTCCCAACCTGGGACCCATACGGGTCGAATCAACGCTTTATATACGGTCAATCAGATCTGGGTCGGGTCCCATTCTGTTGCCACAGGTCTGTTTAACATTATGCTAGATGCAACAAAACTGCAAAGCTGATTCTAAATGAGTCGCATTTATAATCCATCACTGTGACAGCAAGTGGACTTTTAAGCTGATTGTATTTTAACAACTTTTTTGGCAAGGAAGATGGATTATATTATTGTGGCCAGGCACAGGGGAGAAGGCTGCTAATGTTACATTATGTAAGACATAAAGTTTTGTTCTGACAGCTTGTTAATAGTAATCAGCTGTGAAATCGGTGCCGATTGGGTCTGTGTCTCCAGGCTGGGTTTGGGTCCGACATTTTTTGGTTCTGCATGGATCCAGGACCAGCTTTCAAATAATAGGTGGGTCTGGTTCGGTGTCCGGGTAGTACATTTCCAGATCTTTTTCAGTTTGGGCACAAATTTTTTGACTCATTTTTGGACTCTAGCTCCTGGTTCTTCTATAGGGCTATTGTGTTCCAGGGACAGTTCCTGCTGTGGAAAAGTGGTGAATGACTACCAGATCTTTAACTAGCAAAGATGAACTGATCAGCGAAACCACAGGATGTAGTGTTTGTTTGGAATGAAAACATGCATACCTCTAACAGCATATCATTGTCCAATCCTGAAGTAGAATTAGTCTCAGTTTGTCTTGCAGGTCCATTCTGATGAAACTTCCACTTTTCCTCAGATATATCTGAACTGCTGAAACCCCAGCCTCTGCCCCACTCAGCGGTCCAAGGGGGTGATGACTCCCTGGTGAAGGCCGCTGCCCAACAGTCACCGCAGGAAACTGCCAATAACACCACAGAAGTGACGGCAGCCACCTTGTCCGTATTGGCAGTCATACTGGTGGTGGCTGTGCTGATCGGAGTGAACACCTGGAGGACGAAGAGGAGGTGGCAGGAGCCCAACCAAGCAGTGATCATACAGGACATGCCGGGGTTCCTGGAGATGAGTGTGAGTCAGACAGTCTGCAAGCAGGGCTGCACACAGGCAGGGTATTTTTAAAGGGTTCAGAGCTGATCCTAGCAGATCCATTATCTTGACTATTTAAAGGAAAATTCCACCCTAAAACACTGACATGCTCTCAAACACTCATACTCTAAAACACTCTCCCTGTGCTGGATTTCTCCCAGTATGTTTGTTTAACATTGCAGCAAATCTACAAAAGAAGCCCTCACTTTTTTATTTTTAGGGGTTCATATTGAAACCTAACAGCGAACACTTCTGTTTTAGATTGATTTTTTTCCCTTTTAAACACCATTGCAGCTGTATAGAGAATATTTCCCAGTGATGTTAATGGATTCACAAAATAACAAGGCTACAAAAACATCAAACAACAAACCAGAAACACAATGTAAATCGCCAGTCCAAGGTTTTAAATAACACTTATAATAATAATCTGAGCCTGTCAGTGGCAAAACAAGCACTTTTAGTGGACATACTTTCATGCGTACAGGTTGCCCCATTGGATTACGTTGTAGCCATGTTTCGCGGTTGCCGGTTATAGCGTTCTCACTCAATACTGGACCGATTCCAACACTTTTTGTTCCTATTTATCATTTAGACCCAAATAGAAGGGAAAACAGGGCCCAGGTTCAAAAATATAATTATCCTTTAACCGTTGTGCTCTTAGATCCTAAAAGCTCAGTAATCTGAGTTTGTACAGTGTACCCTCGGGTTTGATTAATAACACTTAAAGTATAGCTCAAAAGACTATAAGATATCGTAACCACAACATAAGTGCTCTTTTGGAAGTCAATGCTAACTTCATTCAAGAAATTATACATAATAGCTCAAGTGGATCCACTAGTATAACTCTTTTGAGATTGCGATATGAATGATTTCAGTGGATTTTATAATGGATTACAGTAGGCAATTTAATGTGACTTATATTACACGTGATGTTGCCAAGTTGAAAGCAGGGCTCCCTGTATGTCAAATGTAAAATTGCCTGATTTTTCCATGAATTTCCATGACCTGTAAAACATAACATGATGATTTTCTTTCCTTGACAAAAACGAATCACACTTCAGATTCAGAGGTCTTAATAAAGTTTATTGTTCTGTTTTGTTCTGCAGGAGAAGTTAACAAAACACAATGAATGATTAATTAATTAATTAATTTTATTTTTGTGTCTTGTCTAACGACCCATCCCACTCTTGATTATAAGACACCAAAACAGAAATATACAATACAATCCCTTTCAAAATCATGTAGCTGCCCATAGCAAATAGCTTGGCTTCTGCAAACAAAACAAAATTTCAAAGAAATTAAATAAAAGTTCTCTTCATTCGCTTGTCCCATGCTTTTTCTAAGAAGCATGTCAATGCAAATAACTTGTAATTAAAAAGCCATTCAAGTCTATCTCCATCACTTAACCAAAATAAATCTGGGTTGTGACAGTTACCAAACAGTTTTACGTGCAAATTATGATAGAGAGGGCAGTGAATGGAAAGTGAAACCTGTCCTCTATTACATTTAAATCACAAGCATAGAGATGCTCTTCCTCTGCTATCCCACAATAGTGGCCAATCTCAAGGTGCAGAGGCAAGATCCTGTTGGCCCTTAGGAGCAAGCAAATTTGGAAATTGGCAATAATTAATGATTATCAGGGATGATCATAAATTATCAAAATCAATAAATATTGTTATTAAAATTAACAATAATGACAGGGCACCACCCTCGAATCAGGGACCAATCAACCAATTAGTAGTCTCAAGAAGGGTGTTCACTTAAGAATGTTGATATCTAGGAGATATCAAATTCATAGAGTGAACAGTGAAGATTTAAATCCGAGCACTGACTCTCGCAACCAGCCTTTAAAACAATAAGAATGCAAATAATACCAAAACAACTTCTCTTTGCTATAACAGGGTTTATTAACTTTGGCAATATTAATTTACAATCAATACGCTTCAATCAATGAACATCTGTTACTCAGCTACCACTAAGCAACTATGTACACCAAGCAATCATGTATGTATGTATGTGTGTGTGTGTGTGTGTGTGTGTGTGGAAAAGGGGGCGTGTGAGAGAGGAAGAGGAGGAGCAAGACAGCAGACGTAGCCCGTGGGGAGCGGTACATCACGCGAGGGGAGTGGTCAGAGGAGGTGACCACGAGATTTGAACACAGACAATGCTTAATGGCGACTGCTGACTTACCACGTTTTGTGAGCGTGTAATAAGCCTGCAGCTAGCCACCAAATTGTGTGTGCACCAAATATGTCTGTATGTGTTTGTATGCCTGTGCGCGGGTTAGTAAAAAAGAAAGGAGAGAAAACAACTAAAAGAGAGAAAGATCCTTGCAGCCGCAGGGAGGCGTGCTCACTGTCTTTATCACACAGAGACATGGTGGACGGGCTGTGCTCTGTCCACTGTGTCGCTGGTTTTTCAATGGATAAAATGCAGTTTAGAGGCCTCACCCACGGTGGCAAGCTAACACAAACAGCACCCAACAAAGTTGGACACACACTAAACTCAACCAACCAGCAACAGCATGGACTCACAGTCCTTTAAATTAACGGTAGCAACAAATAACAAGCTTGAAATATAACACCTTTAGTCCCTAACTCTGCCCAGACTTACTCAGTCTCCCAGCTACAGCAACCTGTCAGACGATGGCTCCGACTGTAAATAAATATGACTATAGTGGCTGATTTTTTTTTAAATTGAGGCTGACAAAGCTCCATGATATTCCATGATTTGTCACAGGAATTTATTAAATTCCCTTACTTTCCCCGTCTGGAAGAGACTTTTCAAAACTCCATGGCTTTCCATGACTTGTCAGAACCCTGTGAAAGACACTACACACTTGCAATAGCTCAGTGCACTCCAAGTGCAGTGTTCTTGTGATGCAGTTGTTCCCAGTTAAAGTCACACATGACTTTATGAAAACATTACTGTAATATTAAGCTTTGCAGCTTCTACACCACTGTGCTGAAAGACAAGCAACCTCTGAATTCATTGTGAATTGAACAAAAATAAAAATGAACCTCACAAAGGAGCTATATTTAGAGAAGGATAAAGAAAGATGTTAAGCAGAGGACAAAATAGACATGAGAGGGTGAGATGCAACCACTGAGAGAGGAAAGATCTAAAGAGAGAGATGGCAAGAGATTAATTAAGAAAGTGACAAAAATTCAGAGGCAACCAGAAAATGAGAGATTTAATGTAATGACAAATTTATACTTCACTGATTGCTTTATGGACATTTATTTTCATTCTTCTTGAGAAAGAAAATCAGAGAAGAATAATTTACCAGCAGTAAAGTTACAACATGACACTAAGGAAGAAGAAATAAAGTATTTGCAGTTAAAATGTTCTATGACGTTAAAAAAAGGAGAAATACAATTTCGCACTTCACAGATCCAGACAGTGGACAAAAAGATGGGGAAAAAAGAATTAAAAAAGGACTTAGAAGTAAAAGTTAATCACAATGACAACGGCAAAGAGCCGCTGTCCGAATCCAGCACCAACTCTCAGACCCCTAATTTGTAAAAACTGCAAAATTATTGAATGTGGAAATGAGAACAGTATTGTATATCATAGCATAGTATGCCTCCTGAATTAATAGTAAGGTTAAGAGTAAGAAAATATTTGCTCAAGTCAGCCACTGAGAGCTTCCTTGAGCAGTTTACTGAGCCTCTATGGGCTTTTGTTTGGCTTGTGGCTGCATGTTAACAAATGGTGGGAGCAGTGTTAACGGTAAATGATAAATGCCAAAAGCAGCTGTAAAGATGGCAGTCTTTATCAGGTGGCTTTAATAGAATTGTTTGAAATGTATCAGCTGTATCATTAACAATCAGTTATGGTTGGTCATTTAAACATTTAGCTCTTAAAGGAATACCCTTTTTTCCAACTTACCCAGAGATGTTTGATACCATTTTCACCTCTGTACGTCCACTGGTTCGGTTCCTATGGGTAGCATTTTGTGTTAGCTTAGCATAGAGATTTGAAGTCTACAGGAGTCATTAGCCTAGCTCCATCTAAGTGAAAAAATAAACTTTACAGCAACTCCAAAGCTGTCTTATTTACATAATGTATCATGTGTATTTGAAATACATGTCTTAGATTATTATTATTTTTATTTTTTTTGTTATAAAGATGTTAGATGATAGCTAGGCAAATAACTTGCAATGCAACTAGTGACTATTCATTGCCTTCTTGTAATAATGAAAAAGTGACAAAGTGAAAAAGTGAGTCTTTATTAGATGCTTACCAGTGACTAAATATAGTGACTAGTTGAACAGGATTAGATTCTATGGCTAAATAAAATAGTTACAATTGAGTATTGGAAAATGAAAATCTAAACGGTATCATGCCACTCAGTTCAGTCAAAATTTTTGGTTTATTTTTACCAGTGAGAGCAGAAAAGTTCAAGTTTATTTGAAAGTGACAACTGCAAATAAAAAAATAGTGACTAAAATAAATACTAGTACTTTATTATTTACTATTAGTAAATAGTAAACAAGTACTAGATTAGTTAGTCATTAATGCTATTAATTAGTTGCTCATGCTTATTTAAAAAGAACTAGTTACTAGCAAGATTAGTGACTAGTAACGGTAAGAGCAGTGTCTAGTCACTAAAAAATAAGACCTAGTCTAATTTTTAATGACTTGTGCCTTGAAGGATTAAATGCCATAGTTCACTGGCAATTTTAGACGGAGCTCACGTCTCTTCAGACTCTGCACAAAGATTGATGTAAAATAAAATTTGATTAATATTCATAGTTTAACGTGATCGCTCTTCCAAGCAAATTCAGTGTGGTTCAATTTGGTCTTTGTTATGACATTTTTATACAGTCAGTAATTTATTGTGCCTCAGCCAACAAAAAGACAAAGAGCTGCTGCGCTGATGTGTTCACTGCTTCTCTGCTCTCTCCTTCATTACAGGAAGCTCAGGCTAAGAACTCACCGTTGCCATTCATTGCTCTGTGAAATGTCCTGGTCAAAGGCAACATCACAAGCGCTGAACAGACAGAGGGAGCACTACCACTGAACAAAATGATTTTCACAACCTCACAGTCTGACCAAATGAATTTAACCTTCAACTGTGTGTGGGAAATAAAATCTTTGATAAAATACTTGCCCAGCTCATTTATTCACTTCATAACAACTTTTCAATCATATATAAACCTTACTAATTATTCAGACTAGCATTCAAGGTTTTTTAACCAGGTGGAAGTTGGCAACAACAGGATCAGTAAGTCAGTCAGACATTGGTTAAGTTGTGAAATAATGGAGTTGTACACATATCTAGATTTACAGAACAGCATGGCTGTTTAAACAGTATTTAGATGTGTGGTGTTTTGGAATTAAAACCCAAAATGTAGTAGTGTTAATGAGACTTTGTTATCCTGTTTAGTTTACATCAGTGCAATTTACGACCTACAACAATGTTGACCAGCTCCTTACAGGGTTCTTCATTCAGCTGGAGGGTCTGATGGGAGTGTAGTACCAACAGTGACCACAGGGAGGCACCACACTCAAAATGATGTCCAGGACAACAATTTGGTGTCTCAAAGATCATATGGCCTACCATTTAACTTACATTTATCATTCAGTATTTTGTTAAATGATAGAAAAGCGCGAATAAGAAACAACAACAACAAAAACACCCAGTTAAAGGCCAGGCTGGCATGCTGGAGCTGAAAAAAAACAAAAAACAAAAAACTGATAAGAGCATAGGCCTGCACTCCAACATATGGCAATCTCTTAATTATTTGAAAGGTTATAGTGAGTGAGCATCCTGAGGCATCAAGTTCAGGTTCACTGGAAGGTAATAGTATAAAATATGACCCATAATGCTGACAAAAAAATGTGGAATAAGCACACAATTTAATACTTTTTTGTCTCTCAGTTGAGTTTAAACAGCCCTCAATTAAATCGATCCTCATTTTGCACAGTGCACCTTTAAGTCTCACACAGGACGTCTGGCTCAGCACTGCTATCCATCATATTCATGTCAGCTTTATTTATATGTCATGCTCCTGGAATTGCATGAAAGAAAAGAGGTGGGCATAGGTCAATAAGGCGGTTCCTAGTAACGATTTAGACTACAGAACAAACCAGCTCTCATGAAAAATCCAAATCCACACAGTCATCAGAAACCCTCAGGCTTCTTCTCTTTCATCTGGATCTGAAACAGGATTTTAGTGGCAAAATATAGGAGAGTGTGAATTTTTACAGAGACGCTACCAATGGAGAATGACAATCAGCTGTGTCAGTGGTTCATTTTCCTTTCTGTCCTGGTGATAAAGTGATCTGAACTGCTGCCACACACATTTCCACTTATTGTATTAGTAAAACCATCTCTCAATGTCCAAGAAAGCTATGGGGATTAATCACACTACACAAGAAATTACACAAAATAAATTTATAAAAATGCATTAGCTCTAATTCTTAATGCAATAAACATCCTCAGTGATGGATGATTTGTTGAGGTAATGTGAGGCATTTTACTAATGTCAAACTTCAGACTGATTGAAGATAGTAGCATTATAGATACATAATATCAGGCAGTGTGGCTTCTTAGACAGAGCTTTGCTTGACTTCTTTTCTTTGTGGTTTCTGTGCAGAACATTGTCCTTCTCACAGAGGAAGCAATTCCCTTTTGATTGATCTGAACTGATTCTTATTCAAGTGTGTGTTAAGAAAAGGCTATTTGCATTATGAGAAAAATGTTGACACATCTGGAAATGATCTGTATAGATGACAGTGGACAACTTGCAAATTTAAATGAAATATCACTTTGTGTCAAATTGTCACATTCTGTGAAATCAGGCGCCAAATTAAAGTTATATTAGAAATTAATCATATTACACCATATTACCCAAAGCAGCTTTAACAGCAAGTCCCATAACAAAAACCTACTTTTTTTTATTTTTTATTTATTTATTTATTTTTTTAGGGTTACTGGAAAATCAAACTCGTAACAGTTGCAGTGTTACTGACTTATTCTGCTTACCGAGTTAATAAGGGCTGTAAATTCAGGTTACATGATAAAGTGTTTCAGTAGTTGTAATCCAGAGCAGACGGCATAGATTTTAGGGAAATGTTTAAGGAAAGCCTCTAAAATTGGTCCTTTACATTATTTGTTTGTCCTGTTTAAAATTATCGACTTCAAATAAATAAATAAATAAATAAATAAATAAAAAACTGAACGTACATAAAAAGCAATTCAGTGACAGTAAGAAGAGTGCTGCAGTGTGTTAGCTCCACCCTGGGGATTCAGCTGTTGGCCCGCTGCCCCACACTTTGCTCAGGCTCATATGAGACGCCATACGAGCTGCCAAGAACACACAGAGAAAAACTTCATCAGAAAGCCGTGGCAAGACAACTTTGAGGCCTGTCTTTTGTTTTCTAAAAGTCAATTTCAGTCCATTTAAGTAAGACAGTCGTTCACAACTTTTCGATCTGATTCCTGACATCAGACTAGACAGAATAAACCTACTCTGAAATGCCCTGTGTTTGCATCAAAAAAACTATCCGTCAAAAAATTCACAAAAACTCAATCTCAAAACATAGAGCAGACAGCCTGGAGGCGTGTGTTCTGTGTTGCAAAAGTCCATTTAAACCAACAGCAGCACAATTACTCCTGGAAGCTCAATAGATTAATGTATCAGAGGATTAAATGGTCATTAATAATTTCATCGCTCACCTTTGCTGATTTGCCCTTTTTCATTTTATTGTATTTTTTTCCTCTTTATTTATCGCTCGCATTTTTACTTAAATGTCTATTAATCTTAACGCAAAAATGTACTTTGGTAGAGGGTTGTTTGTATAGTTCCCTGGACGTGATCTGAGTCTACATGGTGGTAAAATATTAGTTGCTCCGTGCTTCGCTGGGCGGATAATGCAGAACGCTGGATTTGTATCTCTTCATTCACGTCTATAGTGGCAGAACAGCTCCCAAAATAACACTTTCAGCACATAAACAAACACAAAGAAAGTGAATTATTACAATATCAAAAACAACAAGTTCCGGTACCCTTTTTTTGTGTAATTACAATTACTTGTGAAACTACTATCAGGTCGTTTATTCTTGTTGGAAGGCTACTATGTGGAAGTTACCTGCAGACACCACCTGCCAGATCTACTTTCCAATTCAATTAGGAAAATAAGAAGAGAACAATTCAATTTCCTTAAAAATGCGTATCTGGACTTGTTTTTTGTTGTTGTTGTTGTTGTTGTTTTTTGGCATAATACTCTGTGTTAAATAATGTACAAAAATGTTATTTTGGTAACTGTTCTGCCTCTGTGGAAGTGAATGAAGAGCTACAAATCCAGTATTCTGGATTAGCAACCCAGCTAAGCACGGAGCAACTAATGAGGATATTTCACCATCATGTGGACTCAGATCACATCCAGGGAACTATACAACCACTCTATTAAAGTTCAATTTAGCTTTAAAGCATTTTGTGACTGTGTTCTTATAAGCTATCATTAATAGAAGAATTAGCATTAGTGTTTACGTCAGTATAAATAATAGTATTGACAGTGCTACTTGTATGTATGCTTTAGTGGACTCTGTGAATTTATTTATTTGTTTGTTTGTTTATTTTTTGTTTGTTTGTTTGATACAGAAAAGTGAAATAGCTGGGCGCCTCAGAGGAGATTCTATTGATGTCCACTCGAGGGCGCAGCGCTCATAGAGCAGCAGATGTTCCATCATTAGCGCCCTGAGGCGCACGCACGCGAGCACACACACACACACACACACACACACTAGGGACAAAGTGGTGCAGTAACAATGACTGACAATATTTGATTACATGGTAAATATTATATTTAAAAAAAGTAGTTTCCGTATCCACTTCATACCCAAGACGCCCAAAAATCAAAGTTATCAAACACACAACTGTTGAACTATAAATATTCAATTCATTTTAGAACTAACAAGTGTAGATTTTTTTTTAAATCAGAGAGCGTGACCAGCGTGTTTGGAGAGTCATTTTCCATTTGGTTAAACCAGCTGTGGTGAACAGATTCCACTAAGAAGATCCTCCTATCTACCGTCTTTGCCATTTGACCTGAACGCATCATCACTTGAGTCTAGCAGATATCGTACACAGCTGCATGAAGCGAACCAGAGTTAGACAGACTGATACCGGAAGTTATTCGGTATTACCTTCAAAATAACAGCCGGGACGCGGTCACTTATTTCACTTTTTAAAGGATAGACCCACCCTTTGACGCTAACATGAATTTTAATGAAATGAAATCCTAACATGCATTATAGTAAGTCATATCAGATTGGTGTAAGTATTAAAAAGATATATTTCTGAAAGGAAAACTGCGATTTACTTTTCTGAAAATGTGGTTTATTTTTGTGTATATTTGTGGTTGTTTGTCTATGATGATATTGACAGCTTAATCATTGTATTATTTACAGCCACATTTTTTAAATTATTTTTTATTTTTCTCCTTTTTAGTTGATTGATTGATTGATTGATTTATGTTGCAAACATAAAATGCACACCTGTGCATTTTAGAATTCAGTCTTCATCAGTGTACTCTTTGGTGGCTTTGTCGACTATGAATATATGGCTTGAAACAGAAATTTTGGAAACAAAACAACATTTTTTCGCATTCATTGCTTAAATACATTTAAATAGTTTCACTGATACTTTTTAGGAACATGTTTTTTGTTTTATTTTGAAGACTGTGACCGGAAGTCGTGTGTTTTTACTATAGCTAGCTTGACACTGGTCTGGAAGGAGTGTCTCATTGACTGCGGCGACCGCAATTTCGGCAACATGGGAGACGTTGTGGGATTTATTCTATACGGATACTAAGAACCGCTGGGAAAATGGCAGAGAGGTGAGTCTGAAAGCACACGTTGTTTTTTTCTGCTTTTTCTGTTTCCTTCGATTCATCTCAGAGCACAGAGAGACAGCCAGCGCCGAGGCTAACAGCGGTTGGTTTGGTTGCTGTGGTGAGGCGGCGGACGTTTAAGCTAGCTCATCACTCTTCGCTCACACAATTCAACATTTCACATAATGTAAAATAACAACTGTTTAAACTTGTCCTCAGTAAGCCCAGTGCAGGTTTTCAGCTGTTGGCTCTAACAGTTTCTTGTTTTTTTCTGGACATTCATGTGTGGCGGTGGATGGGAAGGAGGTTGTGTACGGCTGGGTCATGATGCTGTTGCACCTGTCGGTTTAGATTCCCGTCTCTTTGCTGGAATGCAGCTAACCTGTTCGTGTAGCTGTATGCTAGTAGCTAACCCACTTATGGACCCATCATCGATGTGGGCTGAGGCTCGGCTTGCTCGGTTCTCCACATCCTCCTTCGCAGCATCCTTCCCTCATGATGGATGCAGGAGCCTCCCATGAGGAGAGCCTCTGCAAATGAGAACCTACCCCACTGCCTCTCTAACCTACTGTTATGCAGCCCTGCGAAGCTCAATATGCAGTGAATGTTCTGCATTTCTCACGCAGTCTTTACTCTGATGCGTGCCGTTCTCTCGCGCGTGAAGGAAACGGCACGCCAGACTCCATAAAAAAATCTGGTAATTTAACGTGACCTTCCTACACTCTAAATACACATTCGTGATAAACATTTTATTACAACCTTTTCTCATTCGGTAGTATCTTCTGGGCAATTCGGCGTACGTGTAATCCACCAGGCAGCACTTAAGTAAATAAATAAATAAATTTTAGAAGTGGTCCTTGCTGCTCGTTACCACCCACCAGGGTGTGTTTTTTGGTGGAAAAGCGGGGACGGACCATCTGTGAAAGTGGATATTTTATTTACACGAATGCTGTGTGGCGTATTGGATATATGCCGAATTGAAGAGTAGATCTTAATTATTCGTTTATGTCTTTAAACGTGCTTTGCCAGGTATATTGTCTTGCCAATATCAAAGGTGAAACCCCATTTTTAAAATGGGTTTTGGGGTAATGGTGTCTTCGGCATGTACATCGGGACTAAAACCAACCCAGCACGTCCTAGCTCTGTGCTATATAGCTGTGCAAAGCATGCGATTTGAAAATATCTCACCAAGTCTAATGCCTACTGAGTGACGCTATCGGAGGCATGTTGAATATAATAGACAACGCCAGTTCATCTTCCCTGGCAGTCAGCAAGCTCATTAGGCTAAGTTAATAATTGATGGCAGTTAAATTTGTGTTGCAGGGGTCATTCAGCCTCATGTAAATCACTACTGGAGGTTTTACCCTGAGGGCTTTGAAGCCTTATGCAAATCCAGGCATGTGAATCACAGTCCTATCAGCCAGGTCAGGGGCTGGATTCACTGAAACATGAGGTGTAGCAACAGAAGCTCTATTACCAACTAAACTCCCATACTCCCTTATGTGAATACACTCAGTTCCTGGGGACAAGTAGAGCAGTGACTGATGACTTACAAGATATTATTATGTTGTGAGTGGGATCAAGTCCAGACTGTCACTCTAGAGGGAACATTTGTCCCGAATGCTCCCCTAATGTTAAGATATAGCTTCCAAATGCATTTCTTTCAGTAGCAGGGCAGAAGCTGGACTCAGATATTAAGTGATTTGTGTAAGAGATGTTGATTTTTTGACCACAATATAGAACTTGAAACTGACTGGTCTTTAAATATGTGTTTTCTACAGGGATGCACTGATACCACTTTTTCAATGCTGATACCCATACTGAATATGTAGCTCTCTGTGCCAAAAATGCAGAAAATCAAGACAGTTTGCTTTTATTTCTGATGTTTCTCAGGGAGTTTGGTATTGGATATTAGTCCTGGGTAAAATCTCTGATACCGATACTCTATTTCAGCCAGGTTGGTGCATCCCTGGTTTTGTATATAGTCAAGAAGGAGGAAAGCATCACACCAGAACCAGTTTTTGACCAGCTGTTTGGTGCCACAGAGTATTTGTTGAAGATTTCCCTCAGGGTTTCACATTGGTCCACTTTGGACTGGACAGGCAAGTGAATGCAAATGAATGTCATGCTGAGGTCGCTGGGGCTCACTGTCAGCATGCCAGCGTCCCCGGTCAGTGAAGTGTGTGTCTGTGGGTTGCTTGTCTTCCTCGAACCGGGAAGCGGAGCCAGATTATGTGATTTAGTGCAGGCGAACTCACTGTCCCCTAATTTGTGTTGGCTCATCGCAGGGTTTCCACTAAGTGCGGCAGACAGTGACCTCACATGCAGGATCACTGCAAGCAGAGACGGACCCTACTCTCACTCCGCACTGGCTTTAAAGAGACAGTTCACATAAAATATATTTTCCCACTTAAACCTATTGCAGTTAAGTCTAGTTTCTGTGTGATTTGGCCAAATCTGTCTGGATGAATAGATTGCACGAGGTGGGAAAATACAATTTAATTATTTATTTATTTATTTATTTATTGGTATTTTAGGCGAACTGCTCCTTAAAAGAAAAATCCGCCTCTTGCACTAATTATTATCAACCTGTGATGTGCAATGCAGTCCTGGAGTTCTTTTGTGATGAAGTGTTGTGGTTTCCTCTCTATTTCCAAACCAACTTTCCAGCAATCCACTTCATTTGGTAGTTTCCTACATTTTCCCAGAATGCCTTTCAGCAACCCCCACAAGAAGGGACATGAATGTGCCGCTTTCAGTCCAAGGTGGGCATATAAATAGCTTTAAAGTGTGATCATCCAGCATAACTTAAATGTGTCTATGATTGCAGCTGCTCCTCCTTACTCAGAATGCAACGTGTCTTGGTGCTGCATTGTATTCTGGTCTATCTGCTGTTCCTGTGGTGGCGAAATTGGTCTCTGTTCTCTTCTGTGATGGATTTCTCCCTGTATGATTGTTGCAAAATGGCGTCTCAAAAAGAAGCTCTTGTTCTTTGATTGTGGGGGACTGACACCAAAACCTGATGTTTATGGTCGATGTTTTAGATTGCTGATATTTTTTTTTCTCCCATTAAACTCTGTTGCTGCACTGGAAATATCTCATCATGTTGTCTGTACTTGGCCGGTTATCCAGAGAGAAAAAGAAAAACAAACCACCAAACAACAGAAAAGAATGGACCCAGGAATGGAAGATAAATCACCAAGAGCTGTCTTTTTGTTTTAGGGTGTATTTTTCCTTTTTTTTTCCCTTTGTGGTTACATTTCCGAGGAGGAGAAGAAGTCTTTGCAGGATGGTCTGTGACTTCTAGTTTGGCAGCTAGCAGCGGGCTTCTGTGTACAGAAAGTAGCAGAGATTCCCCTTTGTGTCTCAAGTTATCTTTTTGCCCTTCCTGTCCAACATGGCTTGGCAGCAAGGTAGCAACACATAAAGCCTGCCCACAAATCCCAACAGACGTGTAGCTGCTCTTACACGACTTATTCTCCTCGAAGTCCTGTTTCAGTTGTGTAACGGCAGAATTCCTGGTGGTATAGACGAGATACACAAGCAAAAGTAAGCATACATAGTAGATAGTACATCAAAGTCTGTTTTTTGAAGCTCGGTTATTCGGTATTTTATCTGAATTAGTCAACTACTCAGTTTCAAGAATGGCCTGGATTTAATACAGGCTGTACTGAAAATGTTCCTTAGCATCTTAAGAATAAATGCTTGATCAGCTTCTTCTTAAATTTAGAGAAAGGACAAAGGGAAATATCAGAGGTATTTCTGGTCTGTTTCTGCCCTTGTGCACATGTTTAACACAGACTTGCACCTTTGTTTACAATTTTTGCGTGATGACATATTTTAAATGAATGATGAAACTAGTAGGGGTGTAACAATATAATTTCGTTGTTAATTTAACGTTTATTTCATTGCACCAACACGGTGTAATGACAATAAAGGCTATTCTATTCTATATGTTTTAACAGCGATATGATATGAATCATGATGCGTGGTTGGTGATATGATACAAGGATCATTTGGCTCATTTAGAGCGATACTATATGATTCAATGACTAGAAATTGATGCAGAACTTTTTTAGTCAAAATTTCAATCTGTGTGAAATAAATATCTGGTTATACTGGATAGTGCAGGTCAGGATTCCTTGAAGATTTTCTTGTAAAGGAGTCAGGGATAAATTAATTATGGATGTCAAAAAAATAGTAAAGACAATGATTAAATGGCAAATACACATACCTTTTATTTGACCAGAGTGACCACACACAAACAGTATGCACAACCTTGCACCTTGTCTAGTTAAACATCAATTGTTCAACATTTTGTTTTCAACACAAATTTCCCCCCCCAAAAAGAAAAAAAGTGCAACTTCAGGTTGAATGTACAGTGGTTTAACCTACCGCTTCAGTTCTCATTTTTAACACAAAGGGTGGTGCAGTAATATTATTTAACTAAAAATAAAGTGCTGGAGCGGCGCTCCAGCACTTTTTTTTTTCTCCAAGTGAGGAAATATAATATTTGCAGTCCACATAATCCGGTTGAAATTCTTCTACATTTTTTAACTGCTTGAATATCCAATCATCACTAAGGTGGCTGTTATACTTTGCGCGTCCGCGTGTCCGTGAGGGTCCGCTAGGGTCTGTGTGACGTAAATTTCGTCGTGGGCTGACGTCAACAGATGTCCACATGGATAGGTAGCGGACGTCCAGTGTGGAGCCAGATTTTTGTGACTACGTGGACTGTACACTCCTAACCGCGCCCACTGCTCCTGCTCCAGGAGGTCTGCCTGTATCCACATTTCATCTTTGAAGAATAGAGACAATCAAATGTGTGCAAATTGGTGGAGGGAAATCACCCAGGCAGTGGGAAGAGACATGGAGGCATGCAGGTAGAAGTGAAAGTGTCTGCGAGGCAGAGTTGTGAAAGCCACTCAAACTTCGTTAAACACTCACTAAGAAATGAGATTCCTTAATTTAACTGGACTCTCAAAAAATTAAGGAGTTCTGTCCGTGGATGAAAGGAAAACTAAGGACATTAAGGGCTTTGTGTTTCATTGTGGTACTGGAACACCTTTCTGGTGGAGCGCGTCCCCTCGTGACAGCCAAATTCTAGTGTAAACACAGCCATGTGCAGGTCCGCTGTCTGTGAGCTCGTCCGCAGCTGTCCGCCTGCACACCTGTTTTGAAGTATATCAGCCCCTTTATAATATTGGTGGGATTAGACAACTTTGGTGTCACCACAAGCCAAAGATAAACAAGCTATATTGTGTTATATTAATCTCAGTGTAGTCGAATAGTCAGCTGTTCACTGATTATTCAACTACTGTGGCCCAGAGCTTAGCAATACTGTTGAAATCAATAATACGATACTCATAAGAATTTGTTTCTGTATCCATACATATCACAAAATGACACATATGTAAAATTGCATGTTAAATAATCAAAATTAATGTGCGTCCCATTTATTAACCAAATGGCAATGTTAGGTGTGATGTCAAAGCAAACCAAACTTCACTTAATATTTCCTAAAATGTTTAAATCCTAATTTTAGAAGTTTTTAAATAAAACAAATGCTTGTTATAATCAGTTTGGACAGCAGTATTTTGTGTCATATCCACACTATATGATTTTACTAAAAGACAGTAAATAATATTAACTTATTGCCTGACCTTCTCCATATTAAAGCCAGTGGTGCTCTGCATTTGCTCATGAACAGTTTGTCGACGTGGAGCGAGGCCAAGTGTGTGTCCCAGCCCACACATGAGGCATCCATACGACACACATGTCTGGCAGCCCCAGCGTGACATTTGATCCCGGCACTGGGGTGAGCAGGGTGGGGCACGTTAGCTCATGTGCTCTGCCAACACATGCAGTTGAAATATTCATATCGGCCTTCTTCAGCTTACCAAGCTGCTGCCGTTATCTGTCTCATGCGCCGCCATCGCCTCCCCCAGGATTTCCAACCTCCTGACACAAACAGGCTCTGTATTTCCACATATCACTGCAGGTTAAGCCCATGGCAGTTGAATAAAACAACAAAGTTTCCAGCTCCACTTTGTGCAAAGACTCCGCCTGTTGCAAGTGCCTGCAATGTTTTCATCCCAAAACCAACTCGATTCCCTCAGCGCTGCAGCCGGCACCGGGTCAGCCCGCCCCGCAGTATGACTCACACCAATTAAATCCCGCTGTGACCGAACAACCACGACTACGCTCAACCCTGCAGTTATATAAAAAGCAATAATGATGGAATGCAACATGATGGGTTTATGCAGCCTAGTGAAATATTTATCATGCATCCCCTGCTGAGCCTTTCCACTGAATAATAATTACTAAAAAATCAGTCTCTCTGTCTTGTTACCAAGCTAGCTCATGGCATTTAAGTTTATCCTGTGTCCTGCACTTGTTACCATCCATCACCAATCATACATTCCTGTGGTGAAGACCTGCATACTGCTGGATAGGTAACAAGACGCATTATTTAACAAAAAAAATCCTCCCTGAAACACTTCTGCACCCATCTGGTCATTTGGTGGTGTGTTTCTCATCCTCTTATGACCAAATATGGATGATGTGACATCATGCCAAGGTATTTCCAGCAGCTACAATGGAGTTTGAAAGCAGATGTTTTCAGCTACTAAAAACCCCAGAGGTAAACATCATGTTTTGGTGTCACAATCAAAGAGCGTGGGCTTCTTATTAGAGCCGCCATTTTGCACCTACATTCAACAGGGAGAAATTCATCACAGAAACCCAACAAAGACCAACTTGATCCACAACAGTAGCAGCAAATAGGCCAAGTTTACAGTCACAATGTAGGGGAATATCTGTGACTGTCATTATCTGTCATTTCTTGTATTTCTTTTTTTCACCTGTAATTGTATAGCAAGAGTAAAACTATCAACAATTGGATATGCGTATGTTTAGGTGCTAATTGGTGCAGTGAATGTAAACATACAGTTAGAATGATGTTAATTAGAATTGCAAACAGTAGGCTGGTGTAAGATTATTGCTCACATGTTCTGACAGTGATACACTGCCTCAGTCTGATATTCTGATAGTCCATTTAAAAGGACAAGGAAACTTGTGCGGACCTGAGCGTCCTGCTGCTCCCTTCATTAATTCTCCACCAATGTGTGTGTCCAATAAGCCCTCAGGGAATGAAAAAAAACACACTCTCCTTTCATCGCCGGTGGATCCACCTCAGGCCTTTGACACACACATGGATCCTTAGCAACATCTGTAACAATAAGTTGTACATTATTTTGGATGAAGCCACTGACAACTGCAGTGTTTCCCCATCATTTAGCAGCGGTGCGCTGCTGCTAAATTTCACATTGCACATAATAATCACGAGGAACGCAAACCACTTGCCCCTTTCTCCGCTGCGCATAGCTTACTGGAGCTATACGTGAGCAGATGAAACAAACGGGAGCCCCCATCACACACACTGATACACATACAAACACATACATGCATGCATGCACGCACTTCACTACAGCTAGAAAGAGCATGCCGCTGTCTAATTTTTCAGTGCGCCACGAGCAAATTTCTCAAGAAAGCACAATGAAAATACACTAGCCTATAAAGCATCCCGTGCCTGCCAGCTCTTCTGATTTTCCTGCCTGTCTCCCACTGTTCTCCTGGAGTTTCAGTTCCCCTGATTTTCTCCCACAGTTTGATGAGATTTCTAATTTTTGTCATCCACTATATTTGTTGGAAATAGTATCATAGGATGTAGCCCAGTGATTCTCAACCATAGGGCCGTGGCCCAAGGATGGGCCGCGGGCGCCAACTACTGGGCTGCGAAAAACTTAAAAATTAACTTAACTAAACTTAACACTTAAAGTGTTAATATTTAAATGGGCCCCGGGTCACTTTGTAATCGGGAAATTGGGCCCCGAGGTCAAAAAGGTTGAGAACCCCTGATGTAGCCTATGCCACTGAGGCTACTTAGTTTTGTTGTGGTGTAGTGTAGTATTGGTGTAGTGGTGTAGTATTGAGTCACGTTTAAGACAGTTGTTACATGTTTTGTTAAATGTTTATCTATTTCTATTTATGTTCAATTAAAATAGTGCACAGTCATTTTCTGTGTTGAGGCATTTCATTCTTTTTTTCATTTATTACAACTACAGCTCTCTGGGCCTCCAGAGCCCTTCTGGTGTCAAAGCTCATGGTAAATTAACATGCACTTGACTACATGAACCTGAATAAACCTATCTCAAACTCTGGTTTGTAAGGTAGTTTTAAATCATGCTTTCACTGGTGAGTGCAAATATGGGACCCATGTTGTGGGCTAGTGGGTGTTCGCACAACAGCACCGCTGCTGAAAAAAATCCTAGGGGAAACATCGAACTGGAATTATTTTGCTTTTCACACACACACTTTGTCTGATTCCAACTTCACTAAGATCACTTATATTTTCTCCGTTCATATCATTATAAAAGTAAGAGTTTGGTTATTTTTTTGGCTGCTGCTCAGACTAAGGAATCAATTTGAAGACATCACTTTGGACTCTGATCACTTCCCATGAGATTTAGGCTTTATTTTACACACTCTATAGGCTTAACAATTGAACAATTGATTAATCAAAAATAGTGGATACTTTTATTGACAATGAAAATATCATCAGCTGCAGCCTGTGGTGTGTCTTACCATGCAATAGGTCAGTGGGCTGAATTTAGGAGATTGCAGTGTTGTATGAATACCAACCATGTTGAAGCCTTGCAGACATATGACCTATGACACATAACTGGTGTGTGTGTGTGTGTGTGTGTGTGTGTGTGTGTGTGTGTGTGTGTTTGTTTGTGTGTGTGTGAGTGAGTCATGGCTGCTTGGCCTCCTCCTCCACGGTAAGCCATGCTGTGTGACACTAGCCAGCCAATCCATCGTTTCTTTGATCCATCCTGTCACACTGCACACTGACATCACGTTTCTCCTCTCCTGTCCCCAGACATGGCCTTGACATGACTCCCCCCACCCAGTCCTACACACACACACACACACACAAGATCCAGTTACAGCTTAGACAGTATAATGCAGTACACCCACGTCTAAACAAATGATTTAACATATGCCAAATACCTACAGATCTCTGTCCATTGCTCATTTTGGGCAGCAGAGATTTTGCTCTACGTGTGTGTGTGTGTGGGTGTGGGTGTGGGGGTGTGTGTGTGCCTGTACTGTATAAAAACATTTACTGGGCAGTTACGCATCAGGATGTTGGGTTGCTTAAATGTTGATATGCACCTCAGGGTTGTTGTGTTTTCTCGTCTGGGCTCTGTCTCTCTTCTGCTTCCCCCTCCCTCATTATCCAGGCAAAATATTCAGTTCCTATTGATGTTGTGACATGAAGGGACAAGACTTTGTACAAGACTGCAAGTATGAGCTCTTAATTTTTCATAAATGTAATCACTAAGCACAGTAGTGAGAATAAGAAGCATCTGGCAGAGCTGCTTGTATGTACTGGAGAATTGACTGAAACAAGTAAAATTTCACTGAAAATGTAATATTAATGAGGGGGATTAGAAGACAAACTGACAAGCTAACATAACAGCGGCTGTAATTTGCCAAAAGACAAAATGATTCCACGTAGGGTTTGAGCGAAATGAGCTTTTGAACTGTTAAAGTCAGAATTTTGTGCTGATATTCATAATCTTTAAAGTGACATATTGAAGTGTTTACCCAGGAAATTGACTCTTACTTGAGTGGAAAAGCCTCTGAAACAGCATGTAGACCAGGGCACCAAAACTCTCCTTTGAAACTCAGGATTATGTTAATAATAATAACACGCTCATGCATTTAAACTGAATCTTATCCATTATACTGGAGGTGCATGATAGTTGGTGTGATATCAGATTTTTAATAAAAGACCAATATCAGAATGCTAATTATGTTTTTCACTTAAGAGCTTGTGAGAACAGCTTGATAATGGCAAAAAAAAGAAAAATCTCTTCAGGAAAAACTGCAGTCTGCCATTGTAGATTCTCACTTAAAGACAGATCAAAACCCAGGCCACACTAAAATGTTGATTCTCGTCATTGATAATCATACATCGCACAACGTAACCGCTAGCTTTATTGACTTTATAAACTTAGCTCTCAGCCACAGCTTGCTAGCCTTCAGCACAGTCAAACAGAACAAAAAACATTATATATTTTCCAAACTTTTTGAAAACAAGAAACGCACAGAGTGCACAGAGATGCACACACACAGTTGTGTGTGTCTATTCCATTTCAGAACAACTTTTTAACATCTAATTTTCATTACTATGTTTGGAACTACTTTTTACAATGACCTCCATACACCCCAATCGTTTGTAACCTTCTGCAGACTAGGCTCATCGCTTCGTTATTTTTTATGTAGCCAAATAAACTAATTCATGTTTGCCAGCTGCAGAGATGCACACTTTACACTTCCTGTTGATCTGATCTGTTCGTTTGTTTGGACATGCATGATGGCATCCGACAGCGGGTCAAGTTTCTTAAATTAGAGATATTCTCACTACTTCTCTTTTGTCAAGCACAAAGACAAGGATATTTTAGTAAAATGTAATGTGCCCAGGCACAAAGGTTCTATCTACTGTGAAAAATCTAAGTTCTAAAGTTCTAACCTGGTGAAGCACCTAGGTAAGTAACATGCCTGCACCAAATTAGCTGCTAAAGACCCGGACACATCTGAAGTCATTCAAGTTGCTCCACCAAAGCAACCAAGGCTGGATTATAATCGTTGGACTCCTGTGACCCGGGTACAACTTGACACACTAATAGCAGGCTTTGTTGTAAAAAATACACAGCCTCTCTCTCTACCCACTTTCAGGCAGCTGGTTAGCAAGATACAATGTCCAGGCGGCCAGACATACTGCAACAACATCACTGAAATAAAAGCTATAGGCACCAGTGTTAATTATGGCAGCTATTTTAGATTTAGTCTTAGTCCTCGTTTTAGTCTACTTTTCGTCAACAAAAACTCAAAACATTTTTGTTCCGTTTTAGTCGCCGAAAAATCATTACATTTTAGTCAACATTTTAGTCAACTTTCAGTCACATTTGATAGTCCATCTTACAGCCACAAAACAGTCATTACACTCGGCTAACACCTAGAATAATTTTAGTACTAACCATAGGCCGCTGAAGATTTAATTTAATTCTAAAGTTAAGTTCAGATTAACAGTATTGTTAAAATTATGGCCAAGCAGAACAACTGGACATTAATTTTAATTTGTAGCGTATTTAGGTGATATAGCGGCTGTTACTTTGAAGTGTGTTTTGTTAAGTAGTGATAATTAGTGTTTGATTGCGTGATGAATGGATTAAACCTGACAAACCCAAGTAACATTATCCACAGATGGTAACAGGTGTCTCCATGTAATTTCCTGAAGCTATCAACTTGTCAAAGCTTCCCTGACACTGCACATTCTGCAGATAGGCTTTAACTACAAACTACAAACATAAGAGCTACATGTCCAAATTTCGGATCAATTGCAAGTGCAACATGCACAATCCAATTTAAAAAGCACTGAAATCACTCACCCAGAGCCCCAGACAGGCAAGCTTCATAAGTCAACAATGCAGATAAAGTTATTCAAATCTTACCTTGTCTCTGTTTCACTGTTTTTTTTAACTGAAGCTCGGAGACAAAGTAATCCAAGTAATCCCATAGGAGTTTTGCCAAAATAAAATATGCTTCTTGTTTCCAAGAAAAACACTTGTTTTTCTTTTTTACTTTCAGTTTCTGCAAGTGATGCCCCAGTGTAGAGGAGGGGAAGTGGGTTAATTTATAAACAGTTTGTGCTTTTGGCACCATCTAGCGTCCAAAAATGCTTAACCCTATTTACCAATTGACAGAGACGCAAGTCAGGGGGAAAATACCGCACATTTTGAATGTCCAGACTAAAACATCTGATATTTCAGTCTCATCTCATTTCAAGGAAAACAAGCATACATTTTGCATAGTTTTTATTATCAAGGATCTATTTTTAGCTCGTCATCGTCTCATCTTCGTCATGGAAAAAAGCCGAACATTTTTTGTCATAATTTTTGTCAATGAAATTAACACTGATAGGCACATTACCAATTGCAGCATTTCAAAGCAGACATTTAAGAAGTAACTAAAAAGTTATTTGTAGCAGTAACGCTTTACTTTTGGGTCAAAGTGATGAGTAAAGTAATTGTATTACTAACCCTAACCCTAACTAGTAACGGTAACTAATTGCTATTTTTCAGTAACTAGCACAACACTGGTTTCACATATTTGACTTTTGGTGTGAGTTTCCTGTTTTCAAACAAGGCATTTGATTTTAAGAAGCTGAAAACGAGTGCCGTGTTGGACTGTGTTGAGGTCTAGCAAGATTGTGCTACGTGTGATTATAAATAATGGGAATCAGCATTTTAATATAGCCTGGGTTGAAAAATAGTGAACCTATCCTTTAACAGTGCTATACTGCATGTTGTATTAGTATCTGTAAAATATTACAGTTACAGTTAGTTAGCAGATGCTTTTATCCAAAGCAGTGTACACATGAGATTTCAATACAACACAAGCAAGGTACTAGTCGGACACAACGACGAGCGTAAGTGCTACAAAGCTACGCTCTGGTCCAGCAGGACATGGCTGCTGTGAGGCCGTGTTACAAGGCAGTGCTACAAGACAATGCAAACAGTGCATAGATGAAGAAAGAATTTTTGTTTTGTTTTGTTTTGTTTTGTTTTGTTCGGATTACACAGTCCGTGAGGCGAGAAGGTGTTCACTAAAGAGCTTGGTCTTTAGTCTTTTCTTAAAAATTGAGAGGGACGAATGGAGTTTGGTAACTCATTCCACCACTGAGGAATCACAGAAGAGTCTGGCTAGAGACTTAGGGCATTGTTGTGGCGGGAGCACCAGGCGTCGCTCCCTAGCAGAGCGTAGTGAGCGGGAGGGAGTGTAGACCTGAATGCGGGAGTTCAGGTAGGTCGGAGCCGTTTTGGTAGCTGCTTTGTAGGCGAGCATCAAGGACTTGGAGCCAGTGGAGGGATATGAACAGCGGCGTGACGTGCTCTTTTGGGCTGGTTTAAGACCAGATGCGCTGCCGCGTTCTGGATCATTTGCAGAGGTTTGAGCGTACATGCCAGGAGGCCTGCCAACAAGGAGTTGCAGTAGTCAAGGCGTGATATTACAAGAGCCTGTACCAGGAGTTGTGTTGAATGTTCAGACAAGTAGGGTCTGATCCTCCTGATGTTGTACAGGCCAAACCGAACGAGCAACAGAAGCCACATGGTCCTTAAAGGTTAGCTGGTCGTCAATGATGACACCCAAGTTTCTAGCAGACTTTGTGGGCATGAACTGAGTGGAACTGAGCTGGATACTGATCTGTTGTTGTACAGAGGAATTGGCTGTGCTGACAAGGAGCTCAGTCTTTGACAGGTTAAGCTGAAGGTGGCGGTCCTTCATCCATGCCAAGATATCGGAGTGGCATGCCGATATCCGTGCCAAGACTAGGTGGTCGTCTGGCGGGAACGATAGG
>OMKZ01055423.1:34922-57052 GCA_900302535.1 Neoniphon sammara | reverse complement strand
TCCTCTCTGTCTCACCACTCCCGTAGTGCATCTTCTCTCTCATTTGCATTTGTTCCGCTTCCTCATGACAAGAAACAGTTCTTGTCAAAGACCCATAAAAGAAAATCAGACAGGAGAAGAACAAAGGGCCTGGATAAGAGAACATTCTGAAATGTGCTGGTACACTGACGACTCACATGGGGCTGTTCAGCTTAGAAGATTTTCTAGGCAGCCTAATTGTTACTGATTGCACCATAAACCAAGAACAACTTGGTAGAGAGGTAAGTGACTCCTCCTTGATTGTTTTTACGCACGTCATGGCGCTTATTTTCAGATTTTCTTGATGTTTAACTTGTACAGGAGAGTTCAGGCCTAGATATCCTCTAGTTCTCTTCTAGTATTAACCTTATTTACATTGTGTGATGACAGCACTGACACTGATATTTTCTTTTACCAAATTTTATTTATATATACATGAATATTTAGGTTGAAAATGGGAAAAGAGATGAAATGCAAAATCCTAATATTTGATGATTAAATTAAAAATTATAGACACAAGGTGCTCAATCTGTAGCATCTTCTCTTTTGTTTACATTTTGATGGTACCCACTTTTCATGATGTCTGCTGCTGCTGCACGTAGATGTGATAGTTGCTGTCTTTCTGAACAGTTTCACCTCTTTTTTAAACTTGTCCCACATGGCACGTACTTCAACTGATTTTGCATTTTAACCTTACTTGTAAGTTATCAGGAGATAAACCAGTTTTAAATAATTCAAAGGTAGACCAAGAAAGCAGTTATAATTCTGCATCGAATGGTATACCATGTTTTTAAATGCCACATATTTACGCTGCTGAAAGGAAATGAGAGCAGGTTACAGTAAGAGGGAAGATCTAACACAAGCTAGGGCTGTTCTGAATGCAAATGAGAGCTCAGCGGGTACAACTTTATTATTCCAAGTTAATGATTTTGAAAATTAAAATTCGAAGTCATGCAATGTTTCTCATTTTTATGGAGGACTCACTTCAAATTGCCCACAGTCTATTGACTATGAGCAGAAAACAACTTTTGCAGAAAGTATAGCGTGGGTGTGCTCATGTTGTACAACTATCAAATACCAAGCCCTGTGCCAACAGCAACTCTGTGGGTGAAATA
Source organism: Neoniphon sammara (assembly GCA_900302535.1). Classification (NCBI taxonomy): domain Eukaryota; kingdom Metazoa; phylum Chordata; class Actinopteri; order Holocentriformes; family Holocentridae; genus Neoniphon; species Neoniphon sammara. The sequence continues at coordinate 55,919 of OMKZ01055423.1, read as the reverse complement.
ACCATTATGCAAATTCCTCATACATGTAGAGCAACGCCGTACAGTCACAGCAACAGGATTTTTTGCAGATTTGCATGCCCTAATATAAAGAGCTATTTGTCTTTTCATGAAAGCGGCAGACCACTGTCATTAGATTACTGCACGGATCTCACAGACTGAGGAGAAACAAACCCACCACATGGTAATGTTAACATCAGGGACATGTCATTTAATTGGTGCAGACTTGTAACAGGGGCAGCCGTGGATGTCTGCAGACACATTTCATTTGTGGAGATAAAAGCCTCCCATGTAGGAGTATCTGATGTCTTCCTCTCCTGATATCTCTCTCTCTCTTCAGAGTGAGTCACTCTCCTACATCAGTCCCTGTTTTTCTCTCTCTGTCCTCCCTCTCTTGCTCTCTCTTTCTCTCGCTCATGTTCTCTTTCTATCTTACATCTCCATTGTCTGCATAAAAATGTTCAGAACTTAAGCATTGTCCTCGTGCACCACCTGCACCCTGCGGTGAAATAAAACAGGAAGAATTTATATGTCTCTTCCTCTTGGTCTCCTCTGTGCTCTGCAATCACTGACATTACTTCTCAACAAAGATATTATTCAGGTATGGATGTGTCTTTGTTTCAGTGCTGTAGTTAACACCATTGCTGAATGCAGGGATTTCACCAACATGCAAATTCCATACTGGATTAAACGCTTTATTAACCATCTGTCCTATAGGCTACTATGTGGCAATCATCACTGATTTCTGTGATGCATTTCTTCGTTCCTATACTCCTTTTCTCCAGCCCAGACAGATGTAATAACAAGATATTATCAGCCAATAAAGTCTCATTTCCCTCCTGAAAAGGGGTAGACCTGGACTACAGAAAAAAATCCTTTTCAAAAAGACATATTTGCCTCTTTGATCCACAAAAGGCAGAGGTCTAATGTAAACTGTGCTTATCTTACAGGTAATTAGAGACTTGGCAGTGGTACATCACGACAGCAGCAGTGTTACCATGGAGACTGGCAAGCCAGGATTGGTGAGTGCTCCAGTGCACAGCAGCTCCGTCGCAGCACAGAAAGAGAAAAAGATGGACATCCAGGCCCCACTGACGGCTGTTTACATCCACACAGTGCCTGCTCTACCGCCACAGCCTTACCCGCAGGCTCAGCCTCTAGCAGCCCCCCAGGAACCAGCCACACTCCATCTGGCCATGCCACCGCTCTACTCCAAAGAGACGCTTCCCTTTCTGACACTCCACATTGCTGGTGGGCTGCAGTCCCAACAGCAGGGATTGAGTCTGGCAGCTGCTGCTCCCGTAGCCAGACCCAAGTCAGCAGGGAAGCACGTGTGTCCTCACTGCGGACGGGACTGCATGAAGCCCAGCGTCCTCGAGAAGCACCTCCGCTGCCACACTGGGGAGCGGCCCTACCCCTGTACCACCTGTGGAGTTTCCTTCAAGACTCAGAGCAACCTCTACAAGCATAAGCGCACCCAGGCTCATGCACGCCTCTCATCCGAGTCGGAGCAAAGCAGCCTGAGCAGCCAAGAAAGTCCGTACAGCTCCAGGGAGACTTGCACTTCCAGTTTGTCTCTGGAGGGCCATAGTGAGGAGCTGGGCAGCCTGGAGAAGGATGTTTCAGACCCGTCCGCTGAGATTACCTGTCCAGTTAGCACTGTAAAGGTCCACTCTGCAAAGAAGCAGGGTCAAGACACAGGCTGGACCAAAGATCCAGTCAGTGAGCAGAATGAGTTGACTGCTGCAGATCAAAGGACAAAGCCAAATGAAAGCCTGGAGAAAACGGAAGAGGGGGAAAAACAGAAGAGGATGGAAAATGAAAAGCCTCCGCCGGCTGCAAATCGACATCTCCCTCTTCAGAGACAACAAGCCACTTTGTTCTCCAAGCAGTGGGAGAGCTCTGTCTCCAGAGGGAAATCACAGAGCCATGAGAGCACCGACTCAGGCTTCAGTGAGAGCAGCGAACAGTACCCAAGCCCTGGCAGTGTTTTACCAGACCACAGCATGGATTCCCTCACAGAGTCCGCCATGGAGCATCTTGAACAGCCTGGCAGCTCACACACACCTTCAGAGTCAGTCCAAAGTGGACAAGAGTCTAAAGACTGTGTATCTGAGAAGCAGCAGAAGACACTGGAGGAGCGCATATCGAGGCTGATTTCGGAGAACTCTGCTGTTGTGGAGGACAAACACCTGGAGAATGTGAGACCGCGGAAGACGGTGCTGTCAAAGCAGGGCAGCATCGACCTCCCCATGCCATATACTTACAAAGACTCCTTCCACTTTGACATGAGGATCAGTAAAACTCCTAATGCTGGGTTGCACAAGAAGCCGGGTTTGTACAGCTCTGTGCCCACCCAGCACTCCACCTCCATGACACGTGCCCCCTTGACCCGGAGCAGCTCCCTGCCCTTCAGTGTTACCCTCCTGCAGCCTGAAAGGAGCAGCCCTTCCTCCGCTTATCAGAACGATTATGTAACACTAGTCCGGCGGGGAAGCTCCGGCCAGATCAATCCAACAGGTTTTGCCATCAAGTCTGTGGATCAGCAGGCGTCCACCCACCGCCCACTTGTCCGCCAGACAGCCGTAGACTGCAACCACGCAACAGACGGCCTCTTCATGAATACATCTATGGAGGAGGCCTGCACCAGCAGTCTTAGCTGCGATGGGGACGCCAGTGACATTTGTGGAGAGCCAAGCAACAGAAAGTTTCGCAGGAAGAAAGCACAGAAGTTCGCCTACAACAAGTGGTACATGTATGGGGGAGGGACATTTAAAAAGCTCTACAATGCAGAGAAACCTTCTGATAATAGTGTTATCAAAGGCAGGAAATCTTTGACTAATCCAGAACATGAAGTTGCTATAGGAATACAGAAAAGACTGTCAGCAGTTCATAAAGACACAGTAACCACAACAGGATCAACAATAAACTCCACAAGCAGCAGTGCAACCGTGTGCCATCCGTGTTGCCTCCCTGCCAATCTACCCCCTGTCTCTGGTGTGGATTTTAATCAAAAAGCCAGCCAGCTTCATTCATCATGCACATCTCTCAAGACTTCTCTCCTGAGAAATCCATCTCTGTCAACATTGCAATTATCTTCTACTGGATCACCGGACAGCACCAGCAGAGCAGAGGCAGAGAGATTGATTAACAGGGAAAAACACATTGATTCCATCTCACAAGTCTGCGGAGCCCACATTCCCTCAGACAGGAAAAAGCAAAGAACGGATGACAAAATAACATGTCCTCAGGGGATGGAGACTGACCCCAACACATTGACTCAACAGTCTCCCTCAGTCGCTGGCAGTGTGCCCAAACAGGATACAAATATCACTTACATCAACCCTCAAACAAATCAGAAACTTATTCAGCTCACGGGAACTCTCTTTCCTCCTTGTATAATCAATGCAAATGGAACGTCTGTTAGCACCTCACCAGCCATTTCCATGCTCTCCACTACCAAGACCAGCTTCCTGCCCAAGTACCAGCTCAAGTTACCTAATGCTACTGAACCAGACTCAAATCCGTCATCACACACTCTGAGTCAGCCAACAGGAACCAGTGACCCGAACTTTACCTCTGCTCTGTCATCTTCTCACACTCAGCAAACCACACCTGCCATAACAACGTCAACAGCATCTGACAATAAATGTACGGATCCCCTCATCCCACTTGCGGCACACACTCACGACATCAAAAAGACAAGTAGTTTCAGCTCTGTGCAGGGTCAGCTTGTCTTTCCTCTTACAGCTACAACCCTCTGTCAGTCTGAAACATCTGTGGCAAGACTCAATCAAAATATGACGCCTAACCCATCTGTAGCCCACAGACAATTTACAACAATCACCACAGCCACATCATCCATGCATGATCATCATGCACGATTATGCACCACTTTAATGCAGAGCTCACCCTTGAAACCTGCTGTGGGCTCTTCCGGACCTATTGCACCCGTGATGCAGAACTCACATGCTATGCCTATCATAACCACAGAAAAGAAGATTCAGCTGTCTGCTTCTGGTGTTACAGCTTTCTCACAAAATCTTCCTCTGTCACACACATCAACGCCAGATCAATCAAATCCTATAAACAGAGTGACGGCTAGTCTGAACGCCCCCAATGTACCATGTCACATTGTACCGTTTGACTCAGTGCAGCCATCTGCTCAGAATGTGTTTCATGTGCACACAGCAGACCTCCAGATCTGCCTGCAGATCATATCTGATGAGCAGCTGGCTCTCATCGAACCCCAGATTGAGAGGCAAGTTAACACAGCAAGAACCAGCCTGCCACAGAGAAATGACCTGCAAGCAATGGACCCAGAAATCATTCAAAGTAAAGTACAAAGCTCCATCACTGTGGAAAGTACTAATGACAGCAGGTACCATGAAAAGCCTGGACATCAAAAGGAGATGGACCAAAGGGAGCCCTCACCATCACTTAGCACAGATAAAATAAAACCCTCATTGTCGGGTCACTTTCAGAAGCCACAGCCAAACACACTCATCACTGAACAGGGTGATGTCAGTCAGGCCACAGTATTAGTGGAATCTACATCTTCTGAATCTTCAGGCTTGTCAGTGCAGACACACAAACATGGTCACATAAACATGGTCACAGAGACTGCAAGGACAGCAAGCCATGTTACACCAACTGTTGCTTTGCAGAAAGGTATAAAGTCAGGAAGGAGCCAAACATCAGATGAAGATCATGTCTTCTCTGCAAAGCCCTCTGTTGAAGATCATCTGTTGCCAGATAGGAGTGTCAGCCAAGTAGGACCAGTCTCCGAAACACTATCTGGCCAACACAAGCTCTGCCCGGCAGGCGTGGCCTCCCTCTCTCACAGCACAGCAGCAGAGAATAGCACAGGAGCTGGATTACTGCACAAAGCAAGCCAACATAAACTTATTAATCAAAGGGCCACTTATGAAGAGCCCTGCCTGTCTTTGCAGCCTGGGCTTGGTCAGGCCTCTAATGTTGAGTGTGTTGATGCCTTCCCCAGGACACTTTCTTCATCTCCCATCAGTAATTGCAAAGCTCCAAGAGAGGTGAACCCACAGGCACCCATTTACAGTAAAGATCTTCTGGATTCTAGATTAGGGAGCACAGAGATCCTGCAGTCATCCAAACATGCTAACATGGGATCAGACAAGGTTGGACCTTTGCAGCATTCTGCCTCTTCACAGGACATGACTGTCAGTGAATCACAGGATGTAACCAGCTCAGCCCTATCAGAGAAACATCTGGGTCAGTTTACCTCAGTGACTTATAATAACCAGGTGGAAAGACCCAACAATGTCACTGCTGTCCTCTCAACCAATCAAAGCCCCATTGCAGGTAAATGTGATGATATTAATTATATTAATCATTCATAAACTTTCTTTCATAGACAATCAACTGAGGAATTTAAAGTCTGAAGATTGAAACCATTGTTTACCACAAGGTGGCAGTAAATGATCACAGGTTTTCAGAATGGAGGTCTCTTCTGCACACTCTATTTGCCTGCTACAGAACAGAAAAACAATTGATGTTGAAGTCCTTTTAAGTTATAGGTATACAAATCAGACACATTACTGAGAAATTTTCTGAATGGGCAAAACTCAAAAAAGACGTCTCTCTCAAAAATCTGAGTAAACATTCAGAGGTCCACAGTGGCAGTAACCTTTGCCATTTTCCTCTACATCAGCTTGATAGGTGAATTGTCCCCTTGATGTCACAGGAACAGTGAGCCGAGGGGTCAGGGCTTAGTGATATCAGAGAGTTTTGAAGTGTGCCATCTGAACCACTTTATAGCACCAGACACCTTCAAAGATAGCCCTTTTCAGGAGTTAAAGGTCACAAGGGTTAGAAACAATTACAAACAGAAAGACCATCCTGGGGACACTAGGATAAACAAACAGCTGCCATTCACTTCTTCCAACGACAGCCTCCTGGCTAAATTGAAATAAAATAAGTTTGTAATGGCCTCAGAAAAATATGGCTCTGACAGTGGAGTTTAGGGACCTGAGGGCTACACACATTTAAATGTCAAATAGATTATTGTCCATGGTTGACAAGTGATGAAGCTGATACCTGTAATTCTCTTGCCATTGTCTAGACTCCACTAGCCTCTTTGTAGTGATGTCATTGATGACAAAATTTCAGGTGAGCAGACAGTTTAGAGGCTAGGGGAGTCAGACAGCACCCAGGTTCGGTGGGGAGATAGGGGTGGTGGGTTTGGTGATTAGAGGCACTCTCATTTTAAAGCAACTCTGCACAGAGGTATGTGCGTGAGTTCAGCCAAACCAAAGAAACTGAGTCCATCAGCCCATTTGTTTTTCATCAAGACAATTACTGTTAAATTCTCCACTGCATACTATACTGGACCATATGTTTGTCCATATGTCTATCAGGAATATGTATTCCTACTATATGAATATGGTAAGTAACGGACATATTATTTCTTTCATTTGGTTGATGGGCTGGCAGTCGGCCATGCATTTGAGAGCTCTGCTGTGCATAAGTTGTTTTTCTATAATCAGTGGTTTGTGCAAAATTCAAAATGTGAATGACTATAAATAGTAGTCATACCAGAAGATGCAAAACGAGCATTGCATGTTTGTTAATCTAAATTGGAAGCACTTCATTGCATCTTATTAGCTTGGTTATATCAAAGGGCTCAACCTTGTATAGTTTCATCATGCAGTAAATGTAATTACCCTGACACGGTTTTATCAAACAGTTCATGTAATTACAAGTCATTTTATCCAACAGTAAATGCAATTACCAGCTGTGCATTCTAAACCTAGGGCTTTTTGGTACAGAATCCTTTGCAAGTAGAATAATCTCCACATCACCTCACTTTTCAGACAACTGAAAACAGACTGATAAGCGTTAAGATTGTGGACTCACTAACCTAAAGAAAACCACTGCTTTTCATTTGTTTTTCTGCCCTTAGGGCTTACAGAGGGAGGCTCCCTGGCAGGATGTGCAGCCCAGAAGGAGCCGGAGATGTGGGGCCAAGGAGGGACCCCTGGGCAGCCAGACAGCACAGACTGGGAGCCGAAGCAGAGCCAAGAAGCTGGGGAGACAGACCACCAATGCATGGAGGGACAGGAGAGTGGGGGAGTTGCAGGGGAGAATAAGAATGGAGGAATGAGAAGTATCAGGACAGAGGAAGTGCTAGGACAGTGGGGGAAGTCGGAGTCTAATTGCAGACACCTCTGTTTACCTGATATGATAAGCCCACAGGTGAGTTACGTAAAGACATCAAATGGCTAAATGTGGAAGCATTTAGCCATGAAAATACCCATGAGTTATGTTTTAATATTGTTTTTCATGAAAGAACAATCAAGGGAAGAGACGTGCAAACCATAGACTCTGTGGCTTTTCCTCATGATATATATGCATGCAACAAAATAATTCCCTCAGATATACCATATTCCTCTAAAATATGGTGCAATACAAAGAATGATATGCAAAACATGACAAATATACTCAAAATTGTGCTTCGTGTATTGCAGCGCATCATGAGGTCAATTATAAATAATGACGTTCTACAGGCCCAATCTATTGTAACTCCCTACCAGAACTACGCAACTGACAACAGTGAAGCATATTTGAATTGGCATAGGTCTATTTTCATGTTCCATATGATTAAAAACTCAAAAAAATGAAATGTACTGATATGGCAGATTTCCCTTTCAATAACATCTGAATGCCAGATCAATTTGACATGCTCCCTTTGATGATTTTATCATAATTTAAACTCAGTGGACAGGTAAGCTTTGTGGTATTTGAGCTATGCAGGAAGCTAATGAGAAGGCTCCATGGAGGGAATAAAATGACTACTGTATGGTGGTATGATGGCAATATTCCTCCTCATATTCTTCTTTTAATAACAGGAAGAAGAAAGAAAGGTCAAGACGGATTCATATAAAAACTCTCTGCTATCTGAGCAGGACCAGCAACATCGTTCCCAGACACAGACTGGAATGTCTGAATACCCTCCACAGCCCCCTCAGCAAGGGCCAAGCACTTCAAATAATCTTAACTCACCTGCCAGCAGCCATACCATTCTTTACAGCTCTCCACAGCCTGAATTGGACATGAACCATTTTCATTTTTCACAACAACAGTGGGAGGTCTGCAGCACAAATAACCAACAAACACAGATCTTAAGGGACACCAGCGTGACTCAACATGTCAACCAACAGCCCCGTTTGGGAAGAACACAACATGGTTTTTCACAAATTGAGTCCAGCCATCAACAAACTCAAAAATCCACACCCAGTGAAACATTTTCACAGCAGGAGCACCGAACACAAGACCACAAGCAGCCCACCGCTGCTCTGCCTGTTGAAATCCTCGCTCCACGAGAAACTAGTGCCGTGGTTAACAACAACTCTTTAGCAAGCTGTTCCAATAAGTCAATATTTGAAGGGTGTACAGCTGCAAGCATCTCGTCTGCAGCCAAAACCTCACCCTCCACACACCCAAGCCAGGTCTCCCATTCTGTTCATGACAGTGGGGCTCCATGTGGAACAACCCAAGCAACTAGCAAGGTGCTGGATAATACTGTGCAGCCATCAAAACTCTGGACCTCCATATACCCACAACCTGATGATAAACAACTGAGCGAGGATCGAGCGGCACATGACCACATGACCCAGAGCAGTAATCTCGTGAGAACTGACATTACCAACAAATATCAGTCTTTCTTCTCGGCTGGCCAGCTTCACTGCTATCAGCCACCCGAGTGCCTGACCGGCGGCGTGAGGCCTGTGCAAAGCTGCCAGGATTACCCAGACGACACCAGCAGTAGTGACGATGAGGGCAAACTGATCATCGAGCTTTAGGGGGAGGGTGCACGCTGATTGTGAACTTACACAAACATTTCTCGGAAACAGAGCTGCTGTGGAGGCAGTAATAACTTTGCTGGTTGAGTTAAACCTCAAAGAACAGAGTCAAAGAACCATAGGGTTTTTTTTTTCAAAGCACTGGTTAGCTAATTGGCAACTGGAATGACAAAGAAAGAATTGAGGTCAAAATATAAACAAAAGGTCTAAATGGCAGTGACTTTATTTTATGACCATCGCACCCATGATTTTGTAGGCTCAGAAGGTTAGTTTGAACTTAGACGTTTGGGCAAGCTAACTAGCTTACCTTGGTAACTCCGTATGGGAACAAATCTATGTTCCCAGAGCCCTTTGTTCCCTCAAACTTTCTTTCATACACCATTTCAGATATGATTTTCTGAGCACGTACTATCATATTATGCTTTTTTGTTCATATACCAGAGGATATGGACATTATGGACATTATTCTTTTTTTATGTTGAGGGTACATAGAAATGTGTACTGGATGTTGCTAATGTATCAGATAAGATAAGATAAGATAAGATAAGATATACTTTATTGTCTCCATGAGGAATTTTTTCTTGGGCTCCGAGTCAATGCAGCATTCATACAGTAAAGTGCCAAAGTCAATTCAACATTCAACAGAAACTGCCAAAGATCATTCAACATTCAACAACATAGAATATTGCACTGCGGTGAAAATGACTTAAAACAATAAAACCAACAAAACCAGAATATTACACAAGCCAAAGTACACCCTATTATGCTCTAAAGTGCTTTGTGCCAGTCTCCAATAGAGGCATTTAACAGCTGCTGTTTAAAATTTTAATGCAAGACAGGACTAATGAGTTTTTATAATGATTTATTTTACATTTTGGCACTGATAGACAGAAGAGAATGATGTTCTTTCAGCTCTGTAGTCTTCATAGCAGTCTGTACAAGATATGTTAGCTTAGATATCAGCTGTACTGAAAGGTTACCGTACCTGAGCACATGAGCCCGGGTCGCCACTGGACTGGTATGTATGTGGCTAATGTTGATGTCAATGGTAATGCCAACTTTGTTAATATTTTGTAATGTTAATAAAAAGTGTAAATGAATGCGAGAGCATCTTTGGAAGCAGTGTGACTATAAGCATCATTTCAGGTATTATATTGCTGAACAAATGCTGTATCAAATGTGTTTCTCATGAAAATATGGAAATTCTTTCGATGATGAGGGAACACATGGTTGAAGGAACATGGGGCAGATTCAGTTTGAAAAATATACACTGAGGGATTTTTTTCCTTTTAGTTTAGAAAAAAATGGAATATAAGGCCCAGGGAACATAGGGTGGACCCCACCCTGTACAAGGGTTCCCAAACTTTTTCATGTCACAGACCCCCATACAGATACACAGTAGGCCACACACCCCAATATGGTGAAGGTTGTGTCCCAGCAACCTCATATGAGAGGACTTATGTTGTCTGTGTGTCCTGTAGGTGGGAAGATAACAGCGGAGAGGGTGAAAACTGTGATCAGACCTCTCACAGCAGCAACCTCTGGTAAATGAAATAACAGTGGAGGGGGAACTCCATGCATTCTGTTCTGCAAGACACTGCACTATGAAATAACTGTGAAATTTAGCAAAATCTCATTTGGCTGCAGACCCCACTTGGGGAACCACTCACTTATAATTTGACCAGATTTTTTTTTTTTTTTTGTTTTGTTTTGTTTTTTTCAGCTGTTGCTGTGGGCTTCATGACAGTAGCTTATTCCCCTCTTACACCTTGACTGTTTCACTGGACCCCAGTCACCCAGATAAACTGTGGCTCCATTTGACAATTAAGCACTGAGATTATTTGTAACTCTGAGAAACATTTGTATAACTAAAACTCCAATCAGCATAATTTCACTCCTGCCCACATGCAATTAAACCACTAAAATTAGTCTATCGTGCTCACTCTCTCTCATAAATAACACTTTCTCACACTACCTTTCCAGACAACACCTGTGTGTGTGACTCACACACCCATTATGCACCTACGAGTCGATCACTGCTGCCAATCAGGTCACCCAGGTGAAGCAGGGATTAGCCGGAGGAGCATGAACCTTTTCCCAGTCTGTGTTTTACAGTGAGTCAGCATGACTGACTGGGTGCTGGAGCTCACAGCACAGGAAATGGGTGGTTTTGAGCATACTTGTACATAACCCCAAAACTATAACTCAGGCTGACTTGGCTGTCAATCATCAGCCCATTAGTGTTAGGAGGGCTCATAAAACCTTTTGGACTTTGCAGATTTATTTGTGAAATAGTGCTGGATGAGATTTATTTGATACAGCTGTTGGACCTCGAGCCTGTTTGGTTTGATATTGACATGTTATGATGGGTTTATACTATTATACTACTGATGCTGAGGTGAAATAATTGATCCGAAATGTGTTCAGTACAGTACAGTTTCTGCAGTTACAGATTTGTAATTGTGTTGCTAATTTTTATCCTTTTAATTTGTATTGTTTTCATTTTATTATTTTATGTTGTTGAGACTGTTACATGTTGCATAAGTCTGCATAACTGACAGTGTCTGTCTCAGATTTATTGCACATCATTGTACACCATTTCACATTTGCTATTCAGCCATTTTAACAAAGGAAAAGCTCAATTAAATCATATTTAAAGGCAGACTCAAATGAAGATCTTTCCATTTTTTTATTTTTTTTCACAACTGCATTGAAAATTGATTAACATAAAATCACAGTAGAGAAAACCACAGTGTTTCCACTCTGTGATCTTTGTCCATCAATTGGAAACAATGAGTTACAGATGACAAAACTGATCTCTGAAACTGGAGCTTTCATAAAATGCTGCATCTTAACTAAACCAATTTGAATTTTATTGGTCAGCTCCTCGACCATGATTGAACCTTAGATCTAACAGCAAATAACCCTGTGAGCTGGATTAACTCAAATGGCATCTAGTGGTCCCTTAACAGAGTCTTTGAACATTTATAGAGAAAAAAATTTAGAACTGCTCCACGACTAAATGTAGGCTTAAATTACAGCCTCCAAAAATACGAATGTTGTTGGTTATTGGATGTCGAGGAGAACAGTCTGTAGCAGTAATAAACAACAGCGATTTAAGAGTTTATGCAGTTTAATTTAATTTTACTTAAATATATATATATTTTGTCTCATAGTAAAAGTCTGTTACGGTATCATGTTTTGTTTACATATGACTTTACATTCATTTTTTTCTCAGATTTATTAGCTTTGATAGTTGACTACAATTCAACTAAAGCATGCATTTATTCCAACAGGTGTATCACAGATGGCATTGCAATATCCAGTCAAATTCTCCATCAGCTACAACACTAGAACATATTATCCAAGTTTGCAAGTAGTATGCTTGCACTGCCAAAGACGCATGCTGAAGCCATGGCACATCATTTTTCAACGCATTGTAATATCCAGTCTAATTCTGCCTCAACTACAATACTAGAACATGTACATGTAGTAGAACACACCTGTTACTGTAAAACACTTGTAAGCATTTTTCCATGCATCCTAAGGGAAATCAAGGATTAGGCAGATTAGGGTTCTAGGAAAGGGAAGACAGAAATGGTTCAGGTGAGCATGTCTGTACATTTATCATGCTCCTGCCTTGGAGTATGGTTTAAATATTTGTCCTTGTACAAAATGTGTATGTGTGTGTACATGTGTATGTCTAGGGACACAGTAAGCTTGCTGAACCTTAAAAAAAAAAAAAAAAGACTTTTAGTGACCCCTTTGGGATATCTTTATGAAGCCGAGACGCATCCAGGTGTCTGAGCTACATCTGTAGTTCAAACGATATATAAATGTGTATGATTCATTCATTCATCATCTGCTTCTGTATCTGGCTCAGACTATTAAAAAAAGTTAAAACACTGCAATGCATGCTAAGTGCATGAATTGCTTTCCTTTTAATCCCCATATGGTCACTCTGGACATCCCAGCAGGCAACATTTTCAAACAAGCAGGAGTGGACTATATGATCTCTGCTGTCTACAGGTCTGTTCCTGATTACTGTGTTTTGTAACCCCTTTTGCTTTGTATTGACCTGGTTTCACTAACTTACCAACATCAAAAGTGCAAGAGACACTCGATAGTACTTTGACCTCCAGAGCTTTATGAGACAGTTGTCAACTTATCAACTTGTCAGCTTGTCAACTTGTGAGCTGTACTCAGTCATGTTTATAGTCCCTGTGCTACAAGGTAGGTCGGGGTTCAGCGATTTCCATGGATTGAAAAAGCAATCGCAGCAGAGACATTAGACGTTACCTATCAGATTAGGAGGCCTTTGAGAATAATTTGGAGAGCCAGTGATCAGTGATATGCCATGGTGGTCCTGTTATCTCTGATTAGAAGATTTGTTTGCAGGATTGGGCTAAAATAAGCATCTATAGGCAGAGCTGGGTGTCAAGAGTATGCCAAGCCAGAGTTAGACATAGCACATGTTGGTGTCAGATGATTAAATATTTGAAAATTAATCCCCTCTCATGTTACCATCGCTACTTTGATAAAACTACACCGAACACACAATCCCAACAGTGCATTTATGATATGACCAAAATGTTATTTCTAGCCTTAAGGATATCGAGATATTTGAGCAAACCTGAGATATATTAGCGGGCAGGTGGTCAGAACGAGAGCTATGCATCACGGCACTGCCAAAGATGCATGCTGAAGCCATGGCTCATTGTTGGAATTATAGCTTCTCCTACAGACAGCACATCATTTTTCAGTCTCTTGTTTCAGATTGTTCTTCTTCGGCTGTTGTTTTGTTCTCATGCCAGGCCATCTGCAGTGCACGTGACGCTATTTAAATGATACCCTGACCTGCGCCCCAGGAAGAAGTTATGCACATCACTGAGGCACATCACACAGCCACCACTGCATTAAACACATCCACAGACTGATGGTACGTCTTAAATGGGGCACGTATGAATGTTTGAGGAAATATGTCACTGATCCCTGCCGTAAGATTTTAAATGACAACAAAATGTTTCCATTGAATAATTTCATACAGCAGTCACAATCTATGAAATTTCTTGCCAATCACAAAAATACTGTAACACCCCTATCCCTGTATGTAAAGAAACATAGAGGCCTATATCTAATAAATGGATGACTTCTGCTTCTCCCTGCCATAATTCTTCTAATGATCAGTGATAAGGAGTGGTTATTTTCTGGTGAATTACACCCAACACCTCTATAGGATCAATATACAAACAGCTGAAGACCACAGAGACTATAATTTCTTACAGGTGGACAGTTTTCATGAAAGCTTTGATAAGAAGCAGCACATTTTCAGGAGTCTGGCGCGGACCCCGGAGCAGCTGCATAATTTGCATGAGCTAATGTAAATCACAACGTGTTGCTCTCTCTAAAATAGGCTTTGGACAAAGATAGCGATAGCGATTGCTGTCTCCAGTAACATCAGTAAGAATAATGTTTGTTTAGTCTGTTTCTTCTTATTTTATCTGGAGAAACGTCTAGTGTGTTTTGATACATATTGATACAGTACAGCTATCAAGTCAGAGGTTTCCCATATGTCCAGACACCTGATAAGCTATCAAGGTCCAGCCAGGAAACTAATATGAAGCACGAGCAACTACTGTGCGCTATCATAAAGTGAAAATTTTAGTACTGTCAGTGTGCTAATGCCACTGATGAAGATGAATGCACGCTCTTGGTTTAAAAGCCTGGATCTGTTCCCATGCTCTGGATGCTTCAGGCCTTCAGGCTATCATGATGTGAGCCTCAGGGTTAATACGTTTTTAACCATTTTACAGTATCACTCATGGGAGAATCTCCTGACACTACCCTCTTCTGCATGTGTCACACCTTGCTAAAAGACAAACACAAGCTATGAATAACAACTCAGAACCGACCTACTCATTTCCTTCATTCCATTTGTATTACAAATGTGCAGTTGTACTCCTTTTGGCAAATCCAAACCCCTGGAACAAACACTGTTTGGTTTACAGTACGTTTGTTCATTGAACTGCCAGCTGGAAAAGAAAATTGTTACTCCTTATTTTTCCTAAGTGCAAGTTTGATTGTTACCTTTACTAACAAGGGCAGCGCTGTGAAACCCCCAGATTTTTCAGAGTTGATACTAGTTGACCACTGTGTAGACAGCACCCAAAAGGCTAAAGGTGTATCCGGACAAACCCACAAAACAGGCAAATGTAGCCAGCTACAAGCTACTGAGTCTCCCTACAAGTTGCCTTCGAGTGCCCACTGACATCATCAAAGGCCTCATGAGCTTGTGTGTCATAAAACAAACACCATAATAATGTTATTTTTTAATTTATTTGAAATAATAGTGACAAGTGTTTCATGGAAATTGATGTGATGTTGTGATGTGAACGTACCTTACACTTTGGTAAATCTTAACTTAAACAATAGCTTGAAGTTAATTCAGCAAATTACTTCTTGACAAATTAGTTTTTATGTACACAAACAACAAAATCACATAATCAGCAGATATCAGGAGCTGACTCTGTTCAGTTTTGAATCCCAGAGTGATTGGCTAAAATCAGACCCAGACTTGCTACGTTAATCATGCTTGATTACTTGTGGAGTCGAACCTTCACCACGAAACCTTCACCATAAAACATTAGTGGAAGTAACAAATTATATTTACTCTCATAACTGTAACTGAGTATTCTCTTGTGTACTCTTTTAATATTTAATTTTTTAAGTATTTTTATATTCATATTTATAGTATTTTTATAAGTATTTTTTGAAGTGACCAATTTTACATATGGAACATCGTATTGTACTTTTTTTTTCATTTTTTTTTTGCAGTGTTGCATCAGAAATAGATCAATTGTAAATTGTATTAGCATCAAACAGGCATGTCAAGCACAAGTACTGAGTACATTATAAAGTGGGTATGTTTTATTTTTAGTTAAGAGGATATTAACAGCAGTGATTTCTTATGTACTGAAGTAAAATCTCAGCAAAGTTACAGTCCGTCAGCTTGTGTGGGATATATGTTAACATGTTGATGTACAGAGAGGTTTTGCTATCTCACTGTTTTTGTCTGATCTGACATTTTTCTTTAAGCTGCCAGAGCCTACTGTGCCAGCTTGATAGAAAGCATGAGCTTGCATTCATCTTCATCAATGACATTAGCACACTCACACTATTAATTATCTCACTTTATGATGTTAACCCACATTAGTTCCTCATACTTCATACTAGCTTTCTGGCTGGATCTTGATGGCTTATCAGGTGTGCGGACATATGGAAAAACTCTGATTTCAATGGAGGAAACATGATGGATGCACTGTGACACGACATAGGAAACTGTCCAGAGGGGTTGTGGGCTGCCTACCACATGGAAAAATGGAAGACAGAAGATTTACCAACTGTGAGTCTCAACCATTTTGACTTGTGAGTTTCAGAACATCAAAAGCAGCCTGACAAGGACATGCAGTGAAACGTCGGGTTGTAGAAAAGTAGACACATTCATTTTGTCACCGAGCCTTTTAAGTCTCACATATACATCACTTCATCAAAGCTGCAAGAGGTGACTTACTCTAAATAGTTGTTACAAAGTTATTGATGTAACACACGCTCACCCTGTCCACAACCATTACCACAAAGGGTCGAGAGCTGGAGCCGAGCAGGGGATGGACCGAATTTGCCTCAGCTAATTCATAAAGGGTTTAGCTTTGGAGCAGCTAGGAGCACATTCCTGCAGCTATCCTGTCAGTCAGCAGCAAGGCAAAGAAATGAAAAAGGGCTTTTGCTGGCACATTTAGCTTTGTGCCAGATTGAGCAATCATGGCTGAGATGAGCCTGAGGGCAAGAGTGAGAGCAGGATAAGTTGAGGTGCTTACAATATGACAACAGGTCTTACCTAACAGTACTTAAAGGAATATTCCAACGTTTTGGGCAAAATACCCTTTTTTCCGACTTCCCCAGACTGAGACAAGATGTTTGATACCATTTTCACCTCTGTACGTCCACTGGTTCGGTTCCAATGGTTAGCATTTTGTGTTAGCTTGGCATAAAGACTTGAAGTCTACAGGAGTCATTAGCCTAGCTCCATCAAAGTGAAAAAATAAACCTTACAGCAACTCTGAAGCTGTCTTACTTACACAATGTATCATGTCATGTCACGTCTTGAGGGAAAAAAAAACAAGGGTAAAAAGGTGAAAATGGTTTCAAACATCTTTTCTCAGTCTGGGTAAGTCGGAAAAAGGGTACTTTGCGCAAAACATTGGAGTATTCCTTTAATGGTGCTTTTCATTTTCCGACATTTTCTTTGCTGAACTTTGCACTGTTTGTTAAGATACATGACAAAGGTAAATTGGTAATTTTACAGAATAAAATCCATGATAAAATTATGTTCATTCTGGTATTGTCTCCATATTTCCATTATTCTTGTTGATATAGTGGAGGATTACTAGAAGCCCCTTGAGGTTTCCTTTGAGCAAATTTTGATTTTGAAGATTCTTTTAAGACTTCATTAAATTGCAATCGGACTACGTCTTCAGGCCTGGTCCACATGTTGTCTGCTTGCCATAACTGTGTTTCAAAATGATGCCCTGTGAATGACCAGCCTCTTCAAATTACCCATTCTGCATCTGGTGGACATCTGATAGAGAAATGTCTTCCTACGGGTAAATCTAAAGGAGAAAAAAATCCCCTTCAACTTTAGACCCGTGATAAGAGCTCTCTACGTTTTCATTTGCAGATTTATAGATACTGAGGGCAAAAGTCCAGCGTAGTGTGAGCACATAGGAAAACATTTCGATGTGTGACTGAAAAAAAAGTGTCCCAACTGTCAGTCGCCGCTCTGTGAGTGAGTTGGTGTGCACAAGATATGACTGTGACTGTGATGTGAACTGGAATGGGTGGTCTGAAATTGAGCTCAGATGTAAAGTTGGGTAATTTTCAGCAACAGCCTGCTTCACACTCAAACTGTGACACACATTCACACCAACTGCCCAGTACAAACATATTTGCATATTTGGGTTCCCTGATATTTCCATCTAGGCCTTTCCTATCAGTTCTGAAATGCTCCCTGTTAAATATCTACAGATCTGACAATGTTTATTTCGATGGATTTATTTTTTTTTCTCTTCTCAGACTTTGAATGAATGAATGAATGAATGAAGCAATGATTGAATGGATCAATGAATGACATTTTTACTAAACATGGCTTTAAAGGGACATTTTTACATGGAATTATGTGGAATACTTGGTATTTTTTTTAAGCATTGAGAAACATTGTAAAATAAGAGAAGCATGATGTCTATGAGAACCATGACGGCTATGAAAACAACAATAACCATGGCAACCACGACAATGATAAGTGCATACACAAAGGAACCACCCAGATCGCACACACATTTGGGCCTAATCTGGGCCACTTTCGGCACTTATGGCTCAGTTGTGGCACTGTCAAGAGTTGCATAGGCCAGAAATGGCCCAAATGTAATGAGTCAGACATAACATGGGTCACGGCAAGTATTGTGTGGACCCGACATGGCTCACACAACACCCATATTTGAGACTTATCACGGTTGAGTTGTAGCTGTGTTCATGGAGGCTGCATCCGAGGAATTCATCGCTGTCATTCCGGGATGGCATGTTGGCCAAAAGAAAATGGAATTGTGGGCAAGCACTTGGCCATTGGTCAGTTGCCATGACAACCATGAGAACTAGTATAATTAGGAGAACCATGGTAATTACGGCAACATAAGATTCATGATACACGAACGATGACAACCATGAAAATCATGACAACCAACATAGATTAAACTAAGACAGCAAGAACCACAAGAACTGTGACATGAGAGAGCCGTACAAGAATCATGAGAGCAGAACCATAACAACGATAACAACTATGAGAATAAGGACAAATATGACAACATTTTGAAGATGCAGTGGCTTCCCCGGGTCCAGTGATGAAATACCTTGCAGAGAGGAAGTGAACCAGCTGGTGGGCTGGTGCAAGGAAAACAATGTCTTGCTCAGAAGACAAAAGAAATTGTTGTGGACTTCAGGAAGGCCATGGTGGCATAGTTCACATTACAACATTACACTACCACCAACCAAGAGCAGCATCTTCATTTCCTGCGGCTGTTGCAGGATAGACAGCGTACTGAACAACTGTTTGACTGTCTGAGCTGCGGCGCTTCCGACCGCAAGACCCTGCAATGAATAGTCAACACAGCTGGAAGGATTTTCAGTGTCTCTTTCAATTAGCAAGGCCTCCAAGCATTGTGAATGACCCTTCACACCCCTCCCACAGTCTCTTTGACCCCCTGCCATCTCACACAAAGTATTGCTGCATCCCAGCCAGGACTGCTAGACAGTGGTGGAAAAACTTCTTCCTTCAGGTTGTCAGAATCCTCAACACCCTGCACCCTGCATGATAGTCTGAAATCTGAACTTATCAGAATTTTTAGAGCTACATGTCATACATGTGAATTTGTTGTTTTGTCTTATTTGTTTTGTTTTTGTGGCACTGAGGTCTGAGAGAAGTGAAATCTCGTCGCATTGTATGTCTGGACGTAAAGTTTGACTTGACTTGACTTGACAACTATGAGAACCATGACCAAGACCATGACATGGCAATCCCTCGATGTCCGCTTAGCGTTGTTTTACCACCATTAATAGACCTTTTTCACGGCAGCGATTTTGACATGAAATAGTTGGTAAACACAGGTGTTACTAATCACATTAATTAACATTCTGTTCTATTTAGGTACAGAACCTTAATTAATGTGATAATAGTAACATCTGCGTTTACCTACAATTTCATGTCAAAATGGCTGCTGTGAAATAGGTATATTCCTTTACAACCAGTACAACCCATGGCTAGAGACTGGCCAAAATCATTTTGTGCAGCCACAAGTAAAAACAGTTTATCACCTAGTTTATGTTTTATGTTAATGCCCTAATGAGACCAATCATATGTGTGTGTCTTGGGCTGTCTGTCTATGATTGAATAATACATTAAAGCCCCCTTATCAGCCACTCAATGTCTCAACAAAGGTTTAAATAAGTAATACAGTAGAAAATAAATCTCTAAATCTAAATCTGTTCTGTGACCTTTTCTTCTGAGCCAATTGAGGAGATCACTGTGGAACGCTGTTAGTCGAGCCCCCCAAGTTTCAAACAACTCACTTCAGTGAGTCAAACAATGGGCAAACACTAGGAGGGCCTCGCAGGCCCCATAAAGAGTGTTTTGTCAAGATTAATTTCCCTATGGATCTATGTGGAATGAGGTTTGTAATCCCAGGCCTTGCATTCCCATGATATACAAGGTAAGCGCTGAAGGACATTCTTCTACCACCCAACCGGCACTTTACTCCAGACCCCATTATGCCGTTATGAGTGTTTTCTGTCCAAATACCACTGGGCTCCAGAGCGAGGCCCTTGCTGAAAGAAAATAAATGGAATAGATGACAGGATCTACACATTTCCATCAGTGAATATGTCGGTCTTGAAATGATGACTGACTTTTAAACTGGTCAGCTGTAACCTGTGACACACTCAGGTAAGGGATTTGCCACATGTTTAAGAGGTGTATACAATTACAAATTGTTATTGAGATCATCTTGAACGGCTCTCATTACAAAAGCAGGGAGATTCACGTGAGGCCAGCTGGAAATTTGCTGACAAGCCACACACTTTGGCTGATGTGCAGGCTCCAAGCCACAAATTCAAAGCATATGTCAGAAGTGTAAAGTGGGCAGTGAACCACATGAGATTGTGTGCATAGTCGGCGTTGAATCTACTTTGAGCTTTCGATGAAAGAAGCCCTAGTGATTACCTTTCTGTGCAAGAGAGTACTTTAGGAATTTCAAAAGGAGGAAATGTTTTTTCCTAATTCTTGGGGGCAACTCAGGCTTATATAACTATTAAGAACTTTTCCGGTTCCTATTACTCTCATTTTCTTAGGGGTATAATGTTTTACCATTCAGGACAGAGGAAGTATTTTATCTTAGCCTTCAAACATAGCAACAAGAACAACAAAAAAAAAAGAGTATGCGACTGACTGATCTGTTACTTACAACAAGAACAAAACAACACAAAACAAAACCACATGTTGGATATTCACCAAAAGACACTTGTGCCCACCGCCTCACCTCCTTTTGCCCCCCCCCTCCCA
>OMKZ01055423.1:18817-34902 GCA_900302535.1 Neoniphon sammara | reverse complement strand
TGAATCTGTTTGGAAGGTACATGTCTTTTTATGAGAAGCCACACCTTAACCCCCTCCACCCCCCCTCCACACACACACACACACACACAGCCACACCCACTTTCAAACTTTCAAATTTGTGTTGACACCTGCCAGCCAGACTGAAGTTAGTTTCGAGAACCGCAGCAAAACAGATGAATCAGTGGGTGCGTGGCAATTTGAAACAATGATGCTCATTCAACCAAGAACTTTAATACTTTTGGGTGAGGTGCTATTTGAATATAGTCCCAGACAAATAGACAGATAGTGACTTACAGTTCTGTCACCTGAAGGAAATAAATTCTCCATCCCTCTCATATTAGCCTAATGTTCCTTTGGCCCTGTTTTTTTGTTTCTTCCACAAACTGGTCAAGACCTGCAGCAAAGCCAGGCACGCAATAAACAGAGGGAGAAGTGAGCGCAAAGCAAAGCCAGATTCAAACCATTTTGCATGTGAAGCATATTGTCAACCTGTGTTACTGAGACAACTCAGTTACTTAATCTATTATGTATGATTTTTCAAATATACATATTTTTGCAGGGGTATGAATGTGAATGTGTTTACTCAACAGCTGCGAACTATGATTTTTTAATCTGATACACTGAAACATTTCAAATTTAAAAGGGGTTCTGGTCTCTGAAAAAGACAGGACTGTTTTAGGAAAAGGGATGTCTTATCAGTTTGCAGATCATGAATGTGAGAACTTTGTGATGAAGTATGTCTTCAAGCCTAGAAATTCTCCCTGTTGGAGATTTTTTTTTTCATAAAGATCAGATCAAGAGCCAGTAATGTCTTATCAGATAAGTTTATTAAAGCATAATCATGAGAAGAGCACAGAGCAATGCAATGAAGTCTTCAAGGAAAATTCAGGTAGGAACACAGTTTTTATATAAGGTTGGATTACATGAAAATTATAAGGTGGAGCGTTAAGAAAAATGGGTGAGACCACTGATAAGAGAGCAAAATAAAGAGAGAAGAAAAGGTGCTGTGGACAAAATGGAGGATGAGTTGATGCAGTAGGGTGGGGTGAATATTTTCTACTACATATGAGAAGAAACTGCTGTCTGCCTGTCCTGTAAGCGGGAAGATAACGGTGGAGACGGTGAAACATCTTCTCAAAAGTTTTTCTCTCTTTATTTTTTCATGCATTCTCTCCTGCATTGATACCTATTTGGTCATGGACCCTCCTGAGACCCCCTTGAGGAAACCTGGGGGTCCCTCTATCACAGTTTTGGGAACCACTGTGACAGAGTGCATTCCTGAAAAGGCGACTTCCCTCCATCATCATCCAGACTGCCTCCAGCTCATGGTGTAGGCTCAGGTAGTCAAGCTAACCACAAACAGTAAGGCTAAGACTAGGAGCTGAGTGATTTTGCTTTCAAAATAATAGCTTTAAATAGGTGGGATACACGTTTTGAGGCATACAGAACAGTATTGGGCTCATTACTCAGAAAATCTAATTCATTAAGGAACAAATTAGGAATTATGGATGCAATCTATTTGGATTATTTATGAACTGTTAAAGGGACTAACTGACTATAAGTTTTTGAATATTCTCACGGTGTACATTTGTATCACATAGGAGTGTTATCACCATGATCACTGTTATTATTATAAAGGAAAGCAAGGAAATGGAATGTATTATTACTCATTATTCAAGCAAAAGTGATGCTGTTACATTTCTTATTTTTCCCTTTGAGCAGTAGGTTTATTTATTTAGTTATTTACATTCACAATACACCCCCAAAAATTGATAATTACATCCTCTCCTACAATTCAACTACATCATTTCTGCAGCTCTGTCCACATGATGAGGGTTAAGATAATGTACAATATTAATCTATGTGCTCAATAGAATTAGTTAATAGTTTTCAAGCTGTTACTACAAGTAATTCTTGCAACTGCAATACAAACATGCCATCTGAGCACAGCCTGTCTTTTTTCTCTTTGCAAACAGACAAAAGAATGTTTGTAACATTTATTGTATTAATTGGCTCAGTGTGAGATGATTTCACCACTGATTGGGGTGTGAGACAGTTCATGAGTAATTAACAAAAATGACCACTAATCCATATTTATTGGTAACTGTAATACTACTCACTGAAATTTAAATAGTATTTTATTACACTACTCACTCTGGGGAAAGTGACAAAACGAGAACAGTGAAATTATCAATCAATAAATGAATCAATCAAACTTTATTAGCTCTTCCCATACAAACAAATACAATACAAAGCGACAAAATAAAATCAGGAGAAAGGGAGACAAAAGGTAATCACTGTATTGTAACCTACTCTTTGTTTTCACTTTGGTACCTCCTTTGTAATAGAGAACTTTTGTCTTTGATCCCCATCTGCTCAAGAACAGAGAATTGTGTGTTGGGCAGCTTTCAGGTACGGGGCTATGTAACTTAAATGGTGTTGTGCTTTGTTTGCAGGTAAGGCTTTTATTTTTATGCATCACAGGAAGTTGTGTATGACATTGTATCCGGCTTGACTCTGCTTTGTGGGCTTATAATAAAACCGGAGCCGCACCGAGGGAAGCGAAGAGCCGCACCGCCGCAGCGCCGTAAACTCTCAGCAAGGTGTTTATTAAAAAATAAATAAATAAAAAGCAGGAAAAAAAGAACAGTATTTTTTTTTTCACCTGGATTCTTCAAATTCTAAGCGAGACTTACATTGGCAGACCTTCAGACCCCTTGGATTCACCTTTTGGAGTCAATAACCTTTTTTTCCTCCTTTCGATTTGATCTCCAAGGATCCATGTGTGATGGCTAATGTATCATCGGTTGATGTGGGAGTTTTGTTTCTAGTCGTGGTAACAGCATTTTTGGCAAACGGTAAGTATATTTGAGTAGTCTAGTAGATGGGCTGGGTTTTTGCATATGTGCTTCCATGTGGATTTGATACATAAAGTATGCTGACATAAAGCAGGTGCGGATCCAAAATTCACCTGCGCATATAATAATGATACAATTGCTCTTGACAAATGAGAAATGGAGAGGATATAGTGCAGCTTTTCCCTCTCATTCTTTATACCGTTTCTACCGTATAAGATAACTCTCTGCAATAAAGAGCCAGAAAAGTTCTGTAAAATATTTCAAAAGGGTACTGTAGCGTTTTTACAGCAAAAAAAATGTAACTACATACAGACATATTGTAGGAATATCATTGAAGATAAATATAACATAATATACGATAAGGTTAGTATAAAGTATACAGCAGACATAAGATGCTATCGCACTATTGTTGTGTTTTTTTGTTAATATAAAAGTCAGGTTAGTCTTGTAGGCTGTGTTTCAAACTGTAGTCAGCGTATGTTTTGCAGTAAGTAGACCATCTCCGATGATGAGTTTCCCCATTTGGGATTAATAAAACTGTCTATTCTAATCTGACTTTTTATGTGATAATAATGACTTTCTCGTGATAATAAAGAATCGGCGTTGGCTGGAAAATAGTAAAAGACTTGCCATTCCCGTGCACCAGGTATTTATCGATACTTTTTGGCATGTACTACTAGATCATTTTTCGTCGAGACAGCAGTGTGACATAAAGCTTTAATGAATATGAGAGCCGCGCTTCTTTGAGCATCAAGTGTTCAGTTTTATCCAGGGACTATTTTAAAAAGAACTTTTGTAACATCTAGAGCAACACTACATGTGACAGATAAAATTATGTACAGTTGCTGCTAGGGTTGTTCCACAGGGATGCTATAGGATGTAGGAAAAATACCATAAAGTGCTGTAAAGGTCACTAGAAAGTCACTACTAAGTACCACAGACACACTGTAAGTCCCTGTAGGACTGCTGTAGTAATACCATATGAGAAAAAAACAACCATTAAGTATGATATATGGACGCTATAACCTTATCACTGACTGCAACACAGTATCCCACACACTCTCAGCCTCCAGCAGGAATAGCGAGGGTCTATTGTAGTGATGTTTTATAACCGTATTTCAGCAAAATGCACGGAGGGATATTCTCAACTGAATCCTTCTCATAATCCTGTGACACTGCAGGCTCCTCATCCAGCAAAGATGTGAACCAGAGAAGGGAGGTGGAGGCGGCCAAGCTGAGTACGCTCCCAGTCCACGACTTGGCTGGGGTTGATTTTCAGTCTGAGGAGAAGTCCTGCTCAACATGTGACGAGCCAGGGCCCAGGAGGCGTGCTAAGAGATGCACGTGTTACACTTACAAAGACAAGGAGTGTGTCTATTATTGCCACCTGGATATCATCTGGATCAACACACCAGAGTAAGCCGGATAAAACCTTAAATCCCCAGACATCCTCATCTTCTCAGTTTTGAAAAGCATTTTCATATGTGCAATATTGTTACAGCGCGTCTCCCTAGCAAAACATATTCCTATAATATTCCTATATCCCTATGTGTGCTTAGTAAGAGGCTCATTAGTGGGTTTACAGTGACCTCATCGGACTTTATGGTACTTTTCTAAAATGTATCTACACATTACACAACATATAGTCTATTTATCTCTCACTACAGCATAGCCCACAGTCCTATCATCAGAGACTTTTCAATTGAGCCTCATTTGCTAATAAACATGCTATTGTGCTGGAGGGCTGTCATCTGCCAGGTGTTAGAGATACTGGGGGATGTATTGTCAGAGGTAGACTGGAGGAGGCGACGTGAGCCTTGGACAATATGTGAGAAGAAACCTGCAGAAAATGGAGCCTCAAATCTGTTAAAGGAATGCGCCCCATTTTTCAAGCTATGAAGGCGGTTGAAGGAAACACAGAGGTGATAAAGAAACAGGGTTTTTGCTGTCGTGTGAAGATTTCATGACCCCACCTTTGAGACTAAATCTTTGTGTTCCACTGGGACATGTCTGAGAGTGTGCGATGTACATCACAGGAGTTTACCTCTTGACCCCATGGACTGTTTTGATTGTTACTGGATAGCCCTAAAAGGTCAGATGAGAAGGTCCCATTGCAAATTTGCAAAATTGCTTTTTGATTTGTCTGGCTAATTTGATGTAAAAATGTAGGGACAAAGAGCAAATAAGAGGTCTGGTAAAAGCATTGGTCATTTACACTAAAAAATGAGTACACCCAAGTGGGTTTGACCAGCCAAGACGACTGACCTCTTTTTTCCTTCATCTCTTACTGAATTATTCAACATTATTTTACAAGCTTCTTCAATTGTTTTTGCCTCCAAACGGAAAGTTGGCGCTCATTAAACTCCTATTTCTAAGAAAGCGAATGTGATTTCTGGATCACAAAAACACTCACCGTCTTCATTAGAAGGTGGTGACTGATGCCTGTCTGCAACATCAAAGCAGATTACTAGACAGTTTTAATCCATTCCACTGCTGGCTCAGCGGAGTGAACCCCAGGGTGGCATGAACTTAATGAGTTCCTTAAGAACACATATGCCATCTCACCAAACAGCCTTTGCCAGTGCTGTGAACTAAGACTAGATAGTACAGACTAGAAAAAGATCAAAGAGACAACTTCCTGACTTCTCAGCATTAACTCCGTACAGATGAAGCTGAAATTTCAGTGGACACAACCTTCTAGATTTATCTTCAGGTACCTGGGGGTTATACACCATGTGCTGTGAATCACACAGTGGCTGTGAGATTATTCTCCACTGTCACTTGGTGCACTAATTTAATGCAGACATTGTTTGCTGATGGGTCAAACCAGGCCACCAGGTCTGTTTCACCGTCTGTGTGAAGACACAGAGGTGAATTTATTAACCTGTTTTATTGTTTAGCAGCCACCAGCTGTTTGTCACTCTGTGAATCGGTTGCTCAGTCCCCAGAAATTTGAAAACACCTTACAGTGCATGTGCCATTGTGGAAAAAGAGCTATAAACATTTCATGTGACTTCAGCTATCATATCTGAATCTGTCACTGTGCATTTACACCTGAATTTTTCTGTGCACTGTGAGAACAAAAGGTAGATCTCTGAGCCTTGTTTTCTGACAGTGTGGATAAGTGTGATCAGCATAATGTCAGATCAGTCAATATACATTTTAATGCCAGGCATGGGATAAATGGGATCTTGGAGTTTAACTCAGTTGGGAAAGCATAGGCTTGCCATGCCAGAGATAATAGAGTCAGTTTATCATCAAGGTGGTCACATGTGATTATATCTTGGAAAAGCGAGCGACTTGTCAGTACATATATGGATGTTGTACTGAATTGTACCTGACCAGGAGGCAATGGCGCATCCTTTAACCATGTGCGTGTGTGTGTGTGTGTGTGTGTGTGTGTGTCTCATGGACACAAACTCTGAAAAACACTCTGGATAATTTCTGTTTGCTTTCTCTCCCTTCTTTAATTCAAAGGAAAACAACATTCATACATAAAACAGAAAAATACCTGATCCAACACAACAGTCTAGATGATATCAGATGATAGTTAAAAAGGTGTACCATGATCTTTTTCTTTTTCTTTCTTTCTTTTTTTTTTATTTTTTTTTTAGAATATGAATTGGCTTCAACTTTTCCAATTAAAAAGCCCTTCCTTGGAGGAGATGAATTTGGCAATAGATGTAAAGCGAGTGGAAAATTTGTTTAGCATCACCCTTGCATCAGCCTTTAGACAGACCCTCTGTTGGACAAGCTTCACTAAAAATCATGTCAACAAAAAGAAAACTTAAATGTGCCTCTTGATTAGATCTTGGGAGGAGAAAAGTATTGGAGTTGAGTAATATGGCCGTGTAGCAGTGGCCGGAGATGCTCAAGATGCAAAGTGAGGATCAAAATAAAGTGTCACCTGTGGGCCTCATGTCCCTCCAGCAGGACTGTTCCATTGAAATACTTGTCATAGCACTTATTTCATCTCATATGAACTTATTCAATTTTGTAATCATTTTTCAACCTAGAAATCTTAACATTTATTTATTTGTTTTTTGTTTGCTTCTTTATATTCATTTAACCAAGTAGTCCCACTGAAAAGGGAAAAAAAAATCTAAACAGGGATATGGCCACAAAAGTATCCATGAAGTAAACCTTAAAGTTTGTAGACAAACAACACACAACAATGTAGATAAGCAGAAAAACAACTTTGGTAAGTGCAAAATCTAACTTTTCTATTGTAGTGTGCAAATGGCCACAGTTAAAGAGAGCCTAAATAGATATTGGCCAAACAAAGCATAAACAGGCCCTCACTGCCTCAAGATCCTCTATAATCAATTTAATCTCCTCAGAAGAGGCTGGCGCTTTCGGTTTTTAATTATTTTGCAATGAGCTCCAAGCAGAGTACATAAAATCCTTTTATCTAAATCAATTTAGCAATCAGGGCTGAGGGGGAAATAATTCCTGTGAACACAAACAGCAATTTCCACCTATTTTTGTAGAAATAAATGTGCGAATGATAAAGAGGCAGAGTGGTTGCACAGATGTGTACCAGTAAATTAGACGATAAGTGGGCAGGGCAGCCCTGTTAAGTGAGCTGCAAGCAACAGTAATGAGTTTAAGCTGCACAGAGTCAATTTCCTCTAATTATACTTAAGTGATGTATTCCATGACACAATTCATTATCTGGCAGATTATGAGCCTTACCTGTTGCTGAGGCCTTTTGACAATGTTGCCATCACATTAAAGAATAACTAAACCCCAAACCCAAATCTCTGTGAAGCCTGACCTCTAATGGTGAAAACTGCCTGGTCTTTGGTGGCAGGTGATGTCATCACCTGTTGTACTCTGACATCACCTGCCATCAAAGATCAGGCAGTTTTCACCATTAGAGCTCAGGCTTCACAGAGATTTGTGTGTGTACTTTGTGTGTAACATTTTACCCTCAATAAATCATTAAAACATTAACTATGACACATTAGTATGATTGCCATAATTACCATAAAAAAATGAGACCATCGCCAACCAGACTGTGGAAAACTAGCACTTACAATACCACTGTCCTCAAATAGAGGCTACCGGACATCTCCACCATGGTCTCAGTTGTTTATAGTTATTATACCAAGGATGAGCATTTAATGTGGCAATTATATATTATTATATACACGACACCTTTAAATGTTTTAATGATTATCGTACTTAATTGTTCCACCGTGCAGATGGTGGCATGACCAATCTCTGTACAGGGTGAGAGAAGTTTATTGAATTTCCATGTCATTTCCACTTCAGCTTTGTATTTCATTAAATATGTTTTAAATATTGCACATCTGACATGAGACAGAAAGATTCAACGTGTTTTGTAGGTTTAGACTGAGCTATTTAAATCCACACAACACTGGTCACTTGCCATGGTCGCCACCATGTTGGCATGAACAAAAGAAGATAACAGCATATTTGCTGTTTAAACTGTGAAGCATAAAAGTTTGTATTGTTTTGAGTAACTTATTTCTGATTCTGGCATCACTAGAGCATCAAAGATGATGCCTGACAACTTCACCATAGCCCTACAGAACTGGTGAAGGCAGTATTGAGACTCAGTTGCACACATTCAGGTAGAACACAAAGACGAAACGTTGCCTGGAATCAGTTAGCGCTCCTTTAACAGACAGATTGTCTGAGATGTTGTCAGTGCTGCTCAGAGGAGGAGAAGCAGTGGAGAAAAAACACAGACCTAAGGGGGTCCCATGGGAGTCTGAGAGGCGCAGACATCTCAGTCACACAATCTGTCTCTGGTTGATCAGGAAGTCAGGGATCAAAAGTTCAGAGGTCTGGAAGAACGTCGCTGCTGTGCTGAGTTAGTTTTCTGTGGAGGACACGTTATGAACTGTGAGTTCAGGGCCAAGCTGAAGAGTTACTAGCATGGAGGCAGCTGTATCTAGTTTGTTCAGGTGTAGGTCAGGAGGACCAGCAGCCCTCAAGGAGAACAGGTGAATATACTGTAAATGTTGGCTAGCACAGTTCATATCCAATGTGTGTAGACAGTCCATCACCTTCTCGACTTACACATCCTGCAGTGCTCTAAATAAACTAAAATTATCTACACATAGTACATTCATAAACAGGACCTATGGCTAATACCTAGATTTTTAAAGCTGTACTAAGATTTTTTTTGTAAAAATACACCTGTCTTGTCAGCCTAAATCACAAAGTGCAGCTCCCTTCCCCAGGCATTGATTTGCATTGTTTGCCCAAAAGAAATTCTGGTGCCATAATGGATACTACCAGAAAATTAAAACCTAAAAGTGAAAGAGAAACTGTCTCCTCAACAGCAGCAAGTGCTCCTTCAGAGAAGTCTGGACTTTACAAGATTAGAAAATACAGAAACAGCTTCCAAAGCATTATAAATCAATTAATGAAAACTGATAAATGTTTTGCACTTTGTTCAAAGAAGTGCAATCATATCACAATCATATCAACCACCACAGCAAACTTCACCTGACATATCATTTGTAAACTTGTAAACCTGAAAGTGCAAACTCAAACCACAAGTAAGATCTAAGTATCATTAATGTCACCGTGTATAAAACATATCTTCGAATAAATGTAGTCAAACTACAAAACTAGTGGGACTCGGGGCCAAAATTCTTCTTCATACAGAGGATCACCTGGGCACGCCTGCAGTTCATGGTGTCACAAAACACTGTAATTTGTTCCTGTGCCGGAAATGTCTGAGGGCAGAGAGCTCAGAGCTGAGAGTGGTACAGTGTTTTACTGTGCCGCTTAACACCTCTGGTTTCCACTGACAACAATAGGTGCGCTTGTTAACACTAGAATGTGATGCTTTCTACCTGTTTACAGCTTTATGAAATTCCCCTGAAGCTGAAATGCAAATCATATGCCAATCCAATACATTTCACTACATAAACCATTGACTTTTACACGTATTAATACATATAAAATGTTAACATTGTCACAAATAGTAACCACTGTCATTGTTCCAGACAAGTAATAAACAATAAAACATGAATTATTTTTGGATACATACATATGCTGGCCATATCTGGATCATAGTTATGACACTGAAAGAAAGTTAAAGTTTACAAAGTTAAATGTAATTATGTGTAATTAGGAGACAAGACAAGCCTACGTTAAGCTGGTCTACTTGTCTAGACGTGTCTTGTGGCAGATCCTGTTCAGTGGTGGCACAGATACTGGCATAATCATTCAAACCTGTGAAATTTACAAGACAACTTTAAATATAAATACGTTAACATATAGAGTGTTATGCAAGCAACCGTGTTATTGCAACTAATGCTTCAAACCTGGGTAGTTAGTTTGCTAACAGAGTTAACACCTTCACATAGCAAACATTAACATGCATGCTACAGGAGCAGTCTTAGATTCCAGTTAGCCCAAATGGCCTCAAGATGTTGTTGCTATTCATTTGTAATGACTTGCATCTTGTGCCTGAATGCTACCTTGCAGGAAATCTTAACCACATAACACGTGACTGGTCCAAAATGGAGTCTGATACAATCTATGTAAAATATAGGCTCTCAAATGGTCAGCTGGATTGTTAGTCAACTTAGGTTTCAGAGTCAGTCCCTAACTGTACAAAGCCCATCACTGCATACATTTGCTCTTGAACTGACAAACCCAAGATCACATGAAACCATGCGTTGTCAAATGAACAGTGAATGCCCATATCAGTATGCCAAGTTGCACATGGGCAACTTGGCATGGCAACTTTTATCTTGTAGCAGGAATTCAGTTTTGGAAACATATGCTAAAGAACTGGTAGCACCCCAGTATGGTAGCCCTGTTAATGGTGTAATATAGGTCCTGAAGGACAGACTGTCAGTGATACACTAAGTGACACTGAGCTGATGTCCTGTCCTGTGGGAGAAATCACTTACAGTTTGGAAGAGGGTGTGTGAGGGGATAGTAATGAGAAATAAGATTAGTATCCATCATTTGCTTGGATCCTCTCTGTACAAATTCTCCTGTTAACTTTTCTTTCCAATTTGACAGCAACATTTTGCAGAAGCTCATCTTAGCTGTTCTGAGAAGCTCTTATCCCTTTGCATGTTGGAGGTCAAAGAAACCAATAAGAATTACCGCTGGAATTAAAGCTGCTTGGCTTTTAAACATAACTGGGCAGATGGCTTAAATTCTCTGGATGTGACTAAATTCTACTAAATAGAACAAGTAGTTAAATAGATTTATCAATCACCACAATGCTGAGTTTTGGCATGTGTTTTAATATGAAGCATATTTTAACAGTACAAGTCTAATCAATCAAAGTATTGTTTTTTTCTAGGCACACTGTGTTGTACGGGATGTCCAGTTACCAAGGCTCGCAGCGTATGAGGCGCTCCACTGGGACTGGACGGGGAAGGAGGGGAGCGACCCAGCGGTGTGTGTGCGCGCTGCAGACTGACTCTGAGTGCAGCAGCTTCTGTGTGGACAGGTAACTGCATCACATGAAACCAAAAAAAAAAAAAAAAAAAAAAAAAAGACAAAACACACCCCTGCCACTCACAATTTCCAATAAATGTCATTAATATTTCATAATTTTTTGCCTAAGGACAACAATACATCATCATTTGTGCCACATTGTAACATTATCAGCACAACCTGACCTGTTTTTGTCTAAAGAGTGTCTTTATTTTTCTCTCCAACAGGCAGAGGAGGCCACTGTCAACTGTGCCCAAAATAGACTAGTGGACAGCACCTGCCCTTGGTGGGCCTGCAGTGAAATGAACTTTGAGCATGACTGACGTGCTCATAGTTTGAAAGATGGACAAAGGGAAATCCAAATTTTGCCTTTGCCTTAGACATTCCTAGCATGTATAGCTACCATCTCTGCAGACGGACACATTTGGTTGTACCTCAGGGTGCTCGGTGCCTTGTCAACGAACTGATGGATGCATGAGGAGCATGCACTGAACTCAAAGTAAGGGGCAACATAGCAGGGATGTTAATGGAGTGCGTGGCCTCAGCTTTATATCTCTGTCCATATCTGCTTGGCAGATGTGGACTATATTTTTCAATAGCCTGCCATAGCTGAGAACGGTTTGTACGGCCAGTCTGCATCGGCCATGAAAGACTTGTATAACGTAGTGTTTCTCATACCTGGCCATGTTGTGTGACGTGGAGGCCGCTTCAGAAGCTGCCAACACACCACTGTCTCCTCCTCAAACACAAACACACACACACAAACACAAACACACACACACAAACACACACACACAACCAATATTGCTGAAATCTCATCACTGTAAGCAATATATTACATAAGCTTGTTTATTCTACTGGGACAATCTTTGTTCTGCCTGTCATCATTGCTATTCCGACACAGCCAGTAACTCTGCAACAATATTATTAAAAATGTATTATTTTCTTAAAGTCACTGAAAAATGAAAAATTCATCTTATTATTTTGGCTACTGTGGTGCTCCCTTATGAACGGAGCTTTCATCAGTAAGTGTTCAAACTTGGAAAGCGCAGAGATGCTCAAAGGTTTCTGTGAATCAGTAACAAACAGATTTATTCCATTTATCTGGAAGCAAAGCTTCACTTTTCTGTGACTTTTTTGGGAGAAGAAAGTGGAAACAACGAGAGAGTCCATGCTTTTATATTTTCATTTCTTCTGTTAAGATGAATCCATACGAGGTATTTTTGTCTATGAATTACGTTTCAATATTTATGCGGTATAAATGATATTTTTATACCATACCTATATATGTACAAAAAGGTATTTAATATTAAGATGTCATTTACAAAATAATGGATACGTCATTCAGTTGACTAACAGTCCTTTATATTAAACAGCCATATCAAGTTGAAAATATATTGTATATACTATAGCACAGTGTACCTGATTAATCTGATTTTGTGATTGGGCAAATATTAATTCCTAATAAGCCACCAGCCAGCAACATAGGAAAGAATTTAAGAATGACAGACAGAATTAGTTTGTAAGCTGAGCATCTACAAACTGTCCTTTGAAGATTTTCTAAGATTGGCCAAAATTATGTCTCAGCCTCTGACAAAAGGAAGATATGCATTCCTTGCTTTATTTGAAATATTCTGCTGCACATCTGGCTTTATTTAGGGGCATTTAATATGGAAATTATACCTATTTAATGTAACTGGAAAAGTGGTTAAAAAATTCTTTGGCATGTCAGACTATTACTCTGATTGAATCACATTAATATTTTTTGATCTTGTGCTTCTGCACCATTTCAGCATTTATGTTCATACTGAATTTATGCTATCAGACACTGAAGTTGGGAAGGTGTAATCTGTGTTTGTCCTGAGTAAAGCCTGGATGTCAGCACACCATGCTGAGCGCATCACACTGTGCTGTCTGGTGCACTTTAAACATGATGTTATCCTGCGTTTCAATATTTGGCTGATCAAGAAGTGCAGGGTGACACAGACAATCTATAGTCATTTATCTATCTGCTTATAACCAAAGTTCTCTATAAAAAAAGAAGATAAAACTACACTCTATGCATGTACTTTTTATGTCAGTGTCATTATTATGATCTAATTTGCAAATGTGCACTGGAGGAACGCTACTTACCCAGAAGGCTTGGAGTCACCAACCAGCAACATGTTATGTATCACAGAAATAGTGTCTTTATATACATCAACCAATAAGACAGATAAGAATTATACATTTAGAACATGTACAAGGCCTTCATATAATATCTTTTGTGATAGAAACAACAATAGATTTGGTGTTATTAGCCTTGTAGTCTCTCCAAGAGTGTATCATACCGTAGTTGAATATTAATCCAAGGGTTGCTTTTATGTTCACTATGGCACAAGATTGTACCTTGAAAAAAAAAAAACAGTTCATTTTTATATTCTGTATCTGATTACTCTGGGACTACTGCCAACAAAACCAATTCAAAAATGCCCCAAAAATTTTCAAATACCCACTTTGCCCACAAATGGTTCTTATGACATACCAGAGATGTTTTAGTCCAAGACGAAAAATGAAATCATTATGTGAATTAAAAAAAAAATGAAGAAGAAGAAGAAGAAGTAGTTACACTGTTCATTGTTGTTGTTCGTGATATTCACTGAGCACAAATAATATCGTAAGACACCTGGGAAAATACTGCAGCCTATTAGTCTTGGATAAAATTTAATCAAGTTGGGCATCCTTGAATGTTTTCATTATTGTCTCTTCCTCTAATAACACTTGGTATGTGCCTCGCTTTAGAACCAGTAATGAAATTGGGAGTGTTTGTTGTGAAGAATATACAAAAAAAAAAAGGAAAAAAAACCCTCCCTTGTACCAGGAGTGTAATGCT
The DNA here is from genome assembly GCA_900302535.1 of Neoniphon sammara. Taxonomy (NCBI): domain Eukaryota; kingdom Metazoa; phylum Chordata; class Actinopteri; order Holocentriformes; family Holocentridae; genus Neoniphon; species Neoniphon sammara. The sequence goes on along the minus strand of OMKZ01055423.1, from coordinate 20,727 downwards.
CCACAGTAAATCTCTAACATTGATGTTAAATGGAATAAATCTACAGCTCCTCTATTCAATGTTACAATCATTCTGTGTTTTCAGCACACTTCAATGCAGCACAGCATCATTCAGTTATATTTACAGGTGCATAGACAGCTCAAGAGGTTTTTGTCATCATTTGTCAACACAGTTGTTTTTGGCTGGACGAACATAAGGATAACTAACTCCTGTTGAGTGATTTAAGCTATGCACTTCATCAGTCCAACATAGACTGTGCACCACCTGGAAGGCACTCCCAGACGTGGAAATGAATGGGTGAATGTGGTGCATGTGAATAAATGCCACACATACATTCCGCTCTTCCTCATGGTAATTTTTTTTTTGTCTCCACTGCACCCACTTCCTTCCACCCACAACACTTCCTTTGTAAGGGGTTTACATAACACGATCTTAAGTGGCTCATGATCTGTTTCCTTAAACATGCATGTGTGAACAGTCTGTCCCCACCGCAGCACAGGACTTTAAACGTTTTTGGCCGGGACCCTACAGTGTAAACAATGAGTTGTGCTGTGGGACTCAGGCTGATATCGGCTCTTGTCATGTTGGGACCCAACAAAGACAGTGCCATGGAACATTTTAAACATCTAATAAAATCCAATATAATGGGTCCACAATGTCACAAGAGGTGTCATAATACCATGTGTTTGTGCTTGTAACATTCATTAAATGCATTCCCCAATCCACACCAGAAAACCAGTTGTTTGCAGGCAATTACATCCTGCTGCTTATGGAGCTGTTTCTTCCATCTTTCTTCAGCTAACACTTCTGACTCTTTCCTCTGCAAATGCACCCATAAAAGGCCAGATTAACAAAGATTTCATTATTTGTCTTGTATAAGGCATAGATGAGATGAACTGAGCCCCAGAAACATGGATTGCAACAGGTGCAAGGATGGTAACGGGCAGTTGTCATCTAATCTAGAAAAGCCAAGGCAATCTGTGCCTCATTCATTTATAAATACATTTTAAGAAGGACTGAACAGATAATTTCTTAAACTTGGGAAGATATACAGTAATTATGATTTACTACATCTTCTGCAAAATTCACTAAAACTAACAAAGTTTGCTGTGGCCAGCCGTGCAAGGTGTTTTCTCCACCTCAGCTGTTGAGGAGGATATCCTCTGTGATGGCTGCAGCTAGAGATGCTGGGAACCACGCCATTGACGTGCCACGACAATATTTCACATCAGAATCACTCTATTTTGTCTGATCACAGAACACATATTCAGGAGGTTTAGAGGAAGCTGTCGTAGAAATTACACTCCTGGGAGCAATCCAAAAACAATCAAATGTCGAGGCTCCAACACGTCGATCACTTTCAAACCTGGAAATTGTCAAGCCCCCTGTAACTTAGCATTTTCTTGTGTCTGGATCATTTCAAGCAACATTTGCTGTCACATCTGGTATTTCAGTAGCTATGGTTCCAGGTCTGAAATCCAACTTCACAGGCTAAAGATCCAGAATAAACTGTCTTAAACTTTTTGTAAACAACAGGGTCACTGATAATGACCATACAAGGCTAGAACATGTGCAATGTAATGCCCACTGCATCAGGCCTGTGGTAATGAAAAAAATACAGCTGGAAAATATTTAGAGGGTGTAACCAGGCCTCATACCACTGAATGAGGCACTGGAGAGTCTTAGAGGCCCAAATAATAATAGTAATAATCATAGAAAAAAAAAAAAATAAAAAAAAAAGAACTTAAGAAAGAAAAGCTTTGAGGCTCTGGCTTCAGCCATCAGTTCTGCTTGTTGCCTTTCACATATCCATGCTGTAGCAGTGGACATTAAATGTTTTTATACTTTTTTATTTATTTATTCATATTATTATCATTATTATTATTATTAAATTTACAATATATAGTACA